>BLKM01000255.1:0-54571 GCA_013340265.1 Coptotermes formosanus | reverse complement strand
CCCCCCCGGGCCTATGTCTTCTTCCATTGAATGTCAAGGCTCTGTACCGATGGGCCCATTACCATAAACTATTCAATCGTCCAACTCTGGAGGCTATACAGCATTGTTACGGTCGACAGACAGCTATTTTATAGACCGCCAATTAGTCCATACATTAACAGAACGTCTTTGTTTAACCCTTTAAAGACGAAGCATATCTGTTTTATATATACGGACCCAGTTCGTACCGCGCAGTAAACACTCTCCGTCTGGGTTATAAAAATCAACCAGTTAATGTTGTATAGGGAAATAATCACTGTTTGGTCAGAGATCCACACAAAACACATAAACACACTGTGTGGGCAGAACGTAGAGTTTGTGAATGTTAAACCTGGTGGTACGTAAAGTTACCGCTAGGCTTTAAAAGGTTAAATATGTAATCAGAGATGTTCCTAGGCTAGCTAGGTGAGGGATGCTTCATGGAATACCTAGTTGAAGTGACGGAAGTGTTTTCATTACACTGTAATTAGAATGTCCAGCGTGTGCACGCACACTGTACCGGCAACAAACACACAGCGGCCCACTGTCTCCAGACTCTACAGTAATGTGAAGACTTTCAGAGATTCACAGCTGCTCTGATTCTTTAACTTAAGGAGAAACTGTAAGATTTGCAGCGACAAAGAGGACAGCCCCCTTCGGGCGTTTGAAGATGTGTAATACGCTAGATAAATATCGATACTTGAGAGTAATATGTTGCCTCCTTCATAATGGCAGTTAATGAAAACTGATAATAGGGGTAGTAAATTCCTTTACCACACTACACGGTGTCACATCCAAGAATATGGTACCTTCGTATCACAAGCATGAAAGTGGGAACGTTCAAATATTTGGGAGCAACACTTCACCCCGAAGTATATTTGCTAGCACTGCACCCTTACATTCCCACCTCTGATCTAGACACCTACAGATTAACACACACAAAGACAACATCATATAAGCTGTTGTTCCAATAGATATGAAACTTCCATCGCTTTGTGAAAGTAGGTGTAACTTGTTACGTTAAATATACCGGGCTCATAAAGCTGTAGAATCACGTAGGCCTCAGGTTTATTCATTTGGCAACGGCCAGTAAAGTGGAATATTCTAGCTAGCACTGTGCTTCACTCATTGGAACATTCTTGTTGTCATTTTGTGCCTGCAAACAGGAACACTGTTGCGAGTGCTGTATGTCTTCCGTTCGAATATTCTAGCTACTGCCGGATAGCCTCTAATGGAACATTCTTGCTGTTACTGTGTGTGCTCCACTGGAACATTCTTGCTGTTACTCTATGTTCTCCACTGGAACATTCTTGCTGTTACTGTATGTTCTCCACTGGATCATTCTTGCTGTTACTGTATGTTCTCCACTGGAACATTCTTGCTGTTACTGTATGTTCTCCACTGGAACATTCTTGCTGTTACTGTACGCCCCCATTTGTTCCGGTAAAGGCCAACAGCATCTGCTGGTTACATTCCTAAACATTCTGTTAACAGCCCACTTTTCTCATTCAGGAAGCTGTAGCATAATAATAACTTCCAACTTCTCCTTTCAACTCTAAGGGTAAACGTACTGATATTAAATGAAGATCTTTCCTCAAGTTGGCTAAACCAAGTTTTGTGGGGGTGGTAACGATTTACACTTGGGAGCGAAGGACAAAGACCGAGAGAGACAGAGGGCGAGATAAATTATACAGATCCTCTTGTGTCGGGCAATCCCCCTTCTGATGAACAGTTAACAGACTTAAAATTTGTGAAATCTTTTGCTCTTATTTCCGGAAAATCTCATTTTCTTGTCTTCACAAACTTGAAGGATGTATATACGACTATGATGCTTTGCAGAAGCAGCGAAAGAACGATTTCAGCACTCTTCTTTTCAACAAACTGTGGCTTGAGTTAGAAGAGCACCAAAACCTAAGGTGATTAAACTTTGTTACACAAAATATTGTCAAATTCTTAGTCGTGGTCACTAGGTTGCGCATGTAAAGAAAAGCAGTAGCCAGTCGAGTACTGGGGGTCCAGAAATGCGTCTCTGGAAAGCACTTTCACCGGAAAGGGCAAAATATTTCAACTAATAAACTTGACTTTCTTAATGTTTCTGCTTAAATTATTACCCCTCCCAACTCCTGGTTACTGACAGTTGACTGGAACAAACTCCTCATTCACTCACTCACTCACTCACTCACTCACTCACTCACTCACTCACTCACTCACTCACTCACTCACTCACTCACTCTCACTCACCCAACCACCCATCCATCCACCCACTCACTCACTCACTCACTCACTCGCTCACTCACTCACTCACTCACTCACTCACTCACTCACTCACTCAATAGCTAATATCATTTAAATGTTATTTGAATGTTCCCGATTACACCCAGGAGTAACAAAAAAAGAAGACGACAAACACTCAGATGCCGAGCACTTTATTATAATTTCGGTGCAAACGCGGCACGTGGGCTGTGCATGTTGCCCATCAGAACTCCACGTATTTACCATTTTGTCCCACGTGGCACCAAGGTTTGTATCTTGCTCTACAGGAAGTCTGTGCAAAGTTGAAAGTGTTTGTAACCAGGTGACAGCTTGCTTCACGTCGGCGACTGCTCTAAATCGCTTACCAGATACTTCCTTCCTGAGAGGACCAAAGAAATGGGAATCATCGGACACGAGATCGACTCTGTAAGGAGTCTGGTAAAACAATTTTCCAGCTGTAGCGCGACAACCAGTCGCAAGTCTGGTTTGCAGTATGGGGCTAAATGATTTACACGTCTTTGGACCCCTTAAGAAACGGCTATTTGGCAAGCGATTTGTAAGAGACGCCGACGTAAAGCAAGCTGTCACCTCCTGCTAGACACTTGAAACAGATCTCTTTTACGCCGAGGTACATGCATTAGTGCCATGTTGGGACAAGTGCTTAATTAAACGACACTGGAGGTACGACGTGCAGTATCTGCTACACATGTGATATATACATCGAAGTCAGAATAAATCTCGAGACGTCAGCGTGCTTGTTACCATGTTTTTTGAAACTTACTTGTATTTTATTATTTTATCACAATCACGCCTCGAAGTTCTGTTTTCTATAGAGCTGACAATATGCCGTCAACAGTTTAACTTAACATTCCGACGCACAGTGGTACACACTTTTCAAGCTTCGTCTTAATATTTCACCGATAAGGTTATCTAGCACGCTTCTGTTGAAAATTAGTTGTGAAAGCAAGAATTCTGTTACGCGTTCAGTAGGACTTCTTGCAGAGGAGATCAGCCCATCCAAAGGCCTTTATTTACTTATAAAAACGAAAGGATTCATGTAGATTCTGAGCAGAACTCGACCACTGTGCACGGCAATGGATGACTGCACTGTGAGTTCTGCAGGTAGTATGCACACTTCCGTGAAACAGGCTTCAGCGTTAGGCAAGGTCTGACGCACTCACGGTGCTGGCTAAAGAAAGTATAGCCTTCTGGGTTATGACGTCACAGTGTAGTATAACCCTTTAAAGACGAAGCGTATCTGTTCTATATAAGGACTCAGAGCGTACCGCGCTGTAAACACTCTCCACTTCGGTTATAAAAACCAGTCTCTTAATGTTTTATAAGGCAAAAGTTTCTGGTTGTTCTGAGATCCGTAGAAAACACATAAACGCAATGTGGGCACCACGTAGAATTTTTTAATGTTAAAAGAATTTTAACTGAAGGTGGAAACAGCAGGTTCTTCTGAAACGTTGGTACATACGCATCAGAATGCATGGCGTCGCATCACATACGCGACGTGCCGGCTCTTCTTCCCATCCTAGACAGGGTGACTGCAATACATTTCACCATCACTGATAAACACTTACTTCTCGGAACTCGAGTCTTACGTGCTAGATGCCGGAAGCGTTTGCAGAATCCGCTGCCGCTACAGGGTTAAAGTCACTGCAGTGTAGCTACCGCCAAGCTATCGATTGCTACCCGTTAAACAATATCCTCTCCGTCCACTCGCGTTATGACATGCGGAACCTTATCGGTGGATATTAGAGTTGCAGAGATACACGACTTCGACACCATTTCACTATATGGAGAACATACCACCTATCAAAAAGTTCAAAATTTGTACACTCGACATTTATTTAATACTGAAACAGTCTTTGTTTAAAATATTAATCAAATGGTTCTAAAGCCCGTATGAACGAACTACGTTGCAGACACAGCGGATGTAAATTTTGTTATGGCAAACGTGACTTTGGACATGTTGTAAAGGTACGAGTCGTGCAGACGGTCTTATTTCAGCACATTTTGTTTTCAAAAAGAGACCTTTGGCGACAGTGTTCTAACGAAGTTAGGACTGCCACTTTCTTACAAACATCACGAAATCACGAACTCAGATGTCGAATGGCCTGAGATGGCGTTCTTTTAGAAAACAGAAATTTTAAACGCCCCCTGCATACGGTTGCTGCAAACCTGTCATATAAATAAACCAGACGCTGACTGGTATGATGTTCGAATTATTCAGAGAGGTTTGGTGGTGCTGACAAAGAACCGAATGTTTAACTGCGTTAGTTAATGATACTGTCAATTGCTAAGATTACATAGTTGTTGGTGACAGGTGAATAAATATGGAGGACTGGTGGAATGACACTGACAGGGGAAAACCGAAGTGCTCGGAGAGAAACCTGTCCCAGTGCCACTTTGTCCACCACAAATCCAACACGAACACAGCCGCTTGTGTGAAGGGAAATACAAAGTAAAAATCAGAAGAAAATAAAAAGGAAAAACAGGAAGGAATTAAAAGAGCAAAGAAAGTAAGCAAAGAAAATGGGACGAAATAAAGTAAGAAATGACTAAATACAGGATGTTTATACGAGGGGAAAATAAGGAAACAAAAAGAGAGGGATAACGTATGTAAAGGAAGGAAAAGAATAAGAGGGAGGAACAGATAAACAATACACAAAGAGGAAAGGGAGAAAGAAAGAAGGTAAGGATAAGAAAAAATAAAAAGAGACAAAACAAAACAAGGGGAGGAATGTGACGGAAGGCACACAAAAGAAAGAAACAAGCAAATAAATCAACATCTGTTTCGTTCCAAAAGTTTTCTTGCGTGTGTAACGACCGCCTTAAGACAGTCGTCGTTTAACGCAATGATTAGAAGTCGAGGACTTGCAGGGTGTCCTTAACGTACACAGACATAGGCATACGTTTGTGTACGTTACCGTAAGTCTGAAATTAATGTGCGTGACCAAGAAATTGTTGACGGGCGAACTTCCTTATCTTAGAAGGGATTTCCACGTTGTTGCCATATGTTAATGTCTTAAGTCCGTCGGCTATGCGAAACCAGAGCATCCCCATTCGACGGCACGCCTAGTCCTCGATTTGGCAACGAGATTGTATCAGTCAGACCGGCCGATTAGATTATCTGCCCCGATTTTAGACTGATATGTAAGCATGTCGAGGCCAGAGACGTAAACAAAATTTCAGCTTTTAACGGCTTTGAATGACAGGAGAAAAGGAACTAAAATGGAAAGATCTAAGTCAAGTACCTGTTAACACAAACGTATTTACTGGGAAAGAAAAAAAAAATCGAATTTTACAACACTTCAAGTACCATGAACAATGGCAGAAGGAACTTTGTACGTGAGAACATTACGTAAGTAATAATTTACAATCCAACATAATTTTCGTAATAAACCGTACTAACCAAGTTCAACGAGCAATTCCACTTTGAGATGCTTGTGATTCCTAACAGCCGATCTGAGTGGCCACGCCATCTAAGGCGTGGGTCTGCGGCCGCTCGCGTGCTGGGATCGTGGGATCGAATACCGCCGGAGGCATGGATGTTTGTCTCTTTTGAGTGTTGTGTGTTTTCAGGTAGAGGTCTCTGCGTCGGGCTGATCACTCGTCCAGAGGAGTCCTACCGAGTGTGGTGTGTCTGAGTGTGATCGTGAAGCCTGGATAATGAGGAGGCCCTGGCCCACTCGCGGCTATTGCGCCACAGAAAAGCAAAATGCCCTTCTCCTACAGAACCTGCACGTCTATTGCCACAATAGTATCCAATCCAATATACAACTTCACATCCTTTATATCTGAGACCCGTCTTAAGGCTCAGCCCTCATAAGTAATCGGAATTTACGCTAATTCATGGCGATGGTGGTTTATGTGAGAGGAGTCTAAGCAGATGATTTAGTAACACCGTTAGATCAGGACCGTTCAACCCGTAGCTCGCAGGCCACATGTTGTCCGCGACACAGTAATTATGTTACCAACGGAGACTTTCGAAAGCAGAACGCAACTTTTAACTCTTTATATCGCAAAACCGCGACAGAAAACCGATGCAATTAAAGAAAATACGAGCTGTTTATTTATGGAAACATGCATTACAGCACTAATTCATTTTGTAAAAGTGTGCGAAAATAGTTACCCCCTAGCCTACGTAATGGCCGATCCCCGTGGTCGCGCGGTCTCAGGCTTCAGTCTTCAGCCGTGCGCTTGCTGGGATAGTGGGTTCGAATCCCACCGGGGGCATGGATGTTTGTCTCTTGTGAGTGTTTGTGTTGTCAGGTAGAGGTCTCTGCTTCGGGCTGATCACTCGTCCAGAGGAGTCCTACCCAATGTGGTGTGTGTCTGAGTGTGATCTAGAAACCTTAAAAAGGAGGCAGCCTGGGCCCGATTTGGGCTGCTGCGCCACAGGAAAGGAAAAAAGAAGCCCCTGTGATGAAAAACATTTTTAAAAAACCTTTTTCCTATTATTACAATCAGTAGCGTATAGTTTTGTTGCCTGTTACGCGCATCATTCTGTGTGCTGAATTTCACGTTGCCCGTGTGCAGCTCAAATATTAAGGAAGGCCGCCCCACCATACAAAAGGTTCAGCAGGCTTGTCTTAGACGCAAGCCATACTGTGGTGGTTGACCGATACGTCTAATGCAACTTAATGACGCAACGGTCTTCGAACTAAAAGAACCGAGAAAGTACATTTTGTTCTCTCACCTCTCTGGGATTGTGAAGTAATTGTATTGTAACATTATGATCAAGTATTCAGATTACAGATTATTATCTGAAACTTTAAGTATTATTCATTACTGTTACTCCATATATCTTGTCTGATAACAGTAACGTAATTTAACCTCAGGTTATTTTTGATACAGTTCCTAGAGACATGTTTCACAATATGTTCTGTCGACTGCATTTTGAATAACGACTGTTAACAGGGTAGATTTTAAAGGAAATTTCTACATCTGCTGAAGTTTGCAAGCCGAATTTAAATATTAACCTTTTAAAGCCTAGCGGTAACTTTACGTACCAGCAGGTTCAACATTCAAGAACTCTGCATGGTGCCCACATTGCGTTTATGTGTTTTGTACGGATCTCAGAACAAACAGCAACTTTTGCCTTATAAAGCATTAAGAGACTGCTTTTTATAACTGAGGTGGAGAGTGTTTACAGCGCGGTACGCACTGAGTCTTCATATAAAACAAGATATGCTTCTTCTTTAAAGGGTTAAGACACGCAGTTGTCACAAGTTATTTAAAATTTGGTGGAAAGTAATTTGTCTTAGGTAATATCGTACGAAAGACTCAACATCAGCCCTTGCAAGACACTTTCAGCTACACTGCAAAGGAGACGTTTATTAGAGGTATGTTAAATGAAATGAAGCGGACCAGGATTTGGCGCAACATCAGCTTCTGTGGTGATATCAACAACCCTCCGGGGTCCGTAACTGTAATTCCACGAATATTTTTCCTACGAAACGTAAGGGACAAAGCCACATCAAGGAATTATCAAACAGACAATAAATCTAAGCATTCCCTGTGTGTAATTAAGCACAGCTATGAGTGTAGAGGTACAACGGCATGGAGACACTCTTTCGGTCTTCCTTAACGTTCAGCAGCAAATGGAGATGAATAATTAATTTTAGGCACAAGCCGCTTTCAAAAATGGAGGAAAGGCTCCAGTCACACACAGAATAGAAGGCTGCTGCACCCCCAGAGCGGGTAAGGATGCTGAAAATAAACCTCTCTGTTGCTGGTAACAATCGAAGCTGCATGCGCGGTCTTCTAGCGCGTGGTCTAGGTATTCATTATACAGAGTTGTGTGTCCGACCGAGTGGTTGGGGAGTGGTGACATTGACAGTCTGACGTAATTCGGTTGTTAAATTCAAGGAGTCATTGTTACTACAGCAAATCAGTAAGCTGTAGATACAGTTAGGTAGGTGGGGTGTCCTGGCCGCTGTGCAAACAGGTCGTTTGCGTAAATGACAGATAAGTTTTACGCGGCACAAAAACAGGGTTACAACGAAAACCTTATCAGTTTTACAGTGACATCTGCCGGCTTTAAAAAAAAAGTGACGCAGATTGGTACATCCCGACTGCTGGAACGTAGAGTAAGGTTACATGCCCGGGCGTGCAATCATACACGCAACTCAGAATGGCGTCGAGATACGGACAGTCAAAAGTGGTCATAGACAAACAAAATCCATCACCATCATCGGTGCTGAGTCATGAATTTCTATAGCTGTGTCCCCAATACTTACACGTCAGAAGTGACATAAGACACACCTGAGGACTCATTTATAATCATTTATCTCTGTAGTGTCGACCTTCAACGACTCCTTCTTATTACACATTTACTTCTAAGCTTAAGTTTTGCCTCAATAATACGTGGTCAAAGAGACATGGCGGTTCCTCAGGTTGGAGACAGAGGCGACGTCTGTCGACACGTGTAACTCAAAACTTTCTAAACTGAATAAACGGTAGGTAACAGCCGAAAAGGGGCAGTACTCCCACTTTGCGGGTTAGGCGGGGAGATCTTTAACTCTTCACCGCGAAAGGAAAATCAACGTGTTACGAAATGATACGCAGAGTTTGTAGGGCTTTTGTGAAGACTGTAATGAAAACTGAAATTTTATAAAAGACACTGAATTTCTAGATTAGCTCTAGGCTACTTCAAGGTAACAAGGTTACAGCTCTACAGAGTTAGGTAGTTAATTAGCTTGGGCCATGCAGTGGCGCTGTTGGCTGAAGCACTGCGCTACAAACTGGATGATTGCGGGTTCGATTCCCGATTGTGTCACTGGAATTTTTCATTGACATAATCCTTCCGGCCGCACTATGGCCCTGGGGTCGACTCAGCCTCTAACAGAAATGAGTACCAGGAATATTTCCTAGAAAGTAAAGGCGGCCGGTGCGTAGCGCTGACAACCTTACCACCTTCAAGTGCCGACTGTCTTGAAATCTGGGAGCCTCAACCTCCAGGAACCCTCAGAGCCTGTCCAGGCCTGTAATGGGATTGCTTTACCTATTTTTTGTTAATTAGCCTAAGTTTTCTATTGCAGAATTATCAGAAAACCTGATTGAAAGATCGGATTTCGATTCCTAGACAGGGCAAAATTTTGTCTTCTCCGTCAGGTGGCAACCGTTTCTGCGACAGACTCAGTCTGTTGCGTAACGGGTAACAGGCGTTCCTTTTCAAGAGGTAATGCGGCCGCAGCCTGCAACTGATCCCTGCCCTCCACACAGTGCTAAGGTTGAGAGTGACCGAAACTTTGTCTCAAGTTCCTACCTTGGACGTTGCGGGCGAATGGTAAGCAAGGGTTTATCGTATTTCGGAGGTACCGGGTTCGGTTCGTGGCCCGGATATATGCCATATACTCTGAGGGTTTCCGTGGTTTGTTGCAGTTTGTCAAAGTACATGCTACTGTTGTGCCTTCAAAGTTGCCCGAAACACTTCCTTTCACATCCTTCCTGATTTAGTACTTACAGTTAAATGCTAGCATAAGCTGTAGGCGTGTAGTTGATACACGGTTTATAATGCGAAGAACTGCACAACAAAATTTGGGTATTCACTAAGTGGTGCTTGGACACAGGGAAAATTTTCCCACCTGTTAAAACCCCCGGGTGTTTATTCTGCTTATTGGGAGAAACGTGAGACCAGTTTACATGATTTTCATAGACTCTGTATCAGAGTGCCAAATTTAATTCTGATTAAAGTCGGACTGCAATGACGTACACGTGACGCGAAGACCTGCTTGCGTTTCTGTGCCCATTTACAGTGTCATTTGTTAAATATTCATATTCATAGGAGCGAAAAATATTTCCGAAATACGTTGTGGAGAAAAATATAATATTTTATGTAAAATGGGCTTCGTGTTTTACGTAAGGCTTACACTTGCCGATACATTTAATTAAACAACAGCTGTTACACATTATGCATACATTCCCTGGTTTGTACATCAAAACAAAAACAACACTACAAACATCACTGAACATATGCGAAGAATACGGAAGTGGTAATAAAGGTTGTGCGAATACAAGCGAAGTAACCCCCCCCCCCCCCCAAAAAAAAGAAATTGTTTTCCGAACATATGTAAAGATTACCAAAGTCGCTAATGTTGAATGATAATTCCGCTCTAAATTTATCGGTCTACATTTATCAGAAGAAGACATACTTATTTAATATCTGTAGTTCGTGTAATATCACTTTATATAAGACCATAAATCATTTTTATCTTCTGTAACTAGAGTTAAATATTCCTGTTTGCTAGAACAAATACCCAAGCGATAATATTAGCGTATCACTTGGAACTCATACTAAAGCACCCGGTACGTACGCGCTATATGCTTTACAGTTCTGTTTTATTTACTCATACGGCAGTATTCTGGGTAATCACACTGTGTAAGATCATTAGATGAGTCGAAACTGTCTGCGCAGAGTACCGCTTGCATCACCCTGAAGATGGAAGAAACATATTCCTCCAGAACTTCGGAATCAACTTATTCTGCACGGCATAACAACTTAGCAAATTACTACTCGAGAAACACCCACCGTGGAAGCCCAAACAATTACACCTGACGGCCTCCTGTTTACTTTACCGTGCACGTTAACTCATAGTTGTAGACTTACATCTAATTACCATAACAACGTGTGAAATCTCGAAGTAACATCGATCCCAGAGTTTTCAGAAACACCCTGTATCACGGATTTTAATACAGATATGTGTATGTAAGGCCAAAATAAGTGCTTTTTGTAAGAGATGATGAAAGCACACGAGCAACGCCTTTGATGATATTAATACAGTACAATTCAGAACAGTGGACAGCGCTGCTGCGTTGCCAGAAATGGAAAGGGAGGCCCGAGGCGGAGGATGGAGGATGGCCTGCGGCAATTGACGCAAATGCTTGTCCAGACACTGGCTATTGGCTAATGTTTAATGAAATGCTGCGTGCAAAAATGATATAGCTCTGTCTTGTATATAATTACGGCGAAATAAATTAAGAAATACGTAAGTGATTAAAATCTTCAGTTACGCTGTTAGTATTATGCATTGTCCGTGTATTAGTTTTACTCTTTATTTGAGTATAAAGAAAGGCATGGATTGCCATTTCGGATGTGCTTTTACAGTAACATACATTCCCTTATATGTCTCCCTGAGGATGATTTGAAACGAACCGAAACATGTTCGAGACAGTATAATATGAACACCAGAACGTGTTACATCAAATCAGTGTATTTAGTTGGATTTTAATAAATACTGCCCTTACAACACTGTCACAGACACTGAGCGTGTTACTTTCTGCCTCAAGCACCCGTCATTATCTGATAAAACAGGAAGTAACCCAGTGAGACTAAGACCCTTTACCGTACTCGGAGCTGTCATTTCAAGAAACACAAATGTAAATATTAAAATGTAAAAAATAAATTATGTATCACGATTTACGGGGCTGTAATTTTTTCTCTATTATCAAGGGAGGAAATGTATCGTGTTTGAGGGGAATTGGGGGGGGGGTGCTCACCTGTTGGGTCACACTTTGCTTAATTTTTTTCGAAGAAATAGTTTAATATTAAGATAAACACAAATATCTTCGTACCCATAGGGCTAACTTCGCTAATGTTACTGGGCGGGGAGGGGGGGGGGCAAATTTGCGGTGCTTCTCTTTCATTTTTAAACGGGTGACTCAGATACCTCTATTCCGCGCCTCGTGAAACGCAAGTTTTCATTTTTTCTGTCTTTACACCACCCAAATAATCTTTATAAAATATGTCTATTTATTTTATCTGCCTCTCTTCAACTATTTATTTTATTTTCCCCCCTTCAACCCAGCAGCCAAAAAAGTATTCTTAGGTATAACAAATATTTGAGGGGCATTTGCCAACCTTGCGCCTCCCCACCCCAAAGTTATGCCTATGTTAGTTCCTGTGCTTGTATACATTTTGAAATTTGGTCTCTCACTTGAAGAATTAAAGTACGAGTAGACATGCGTTTCAGAATTATGTGCTACCGAGAAAGTTGGCTCTAAGAGGGAAGAAGTGACAGAAATGTATAATGGGGTGACGTACATACGTAATAACTCTCATCAGTAAGACGACTACATGAAGGAGAATGGAATAGAAGTTGCAGGTAGCAACTTTTGGGGAAATAAAAAATACATAATATATTTGAGACCAAAAGCCTCAAGACGGAAGATTTTGGAGACAATGGAGTACATAGAAGAGCAATATAAAAATAAAACTGAGAGAAATATGGTGTGGATGTGGGGCAGATTGCAGTTATTGTCTTACAGTCAAAATATGGGAGTCTGGGAAGGCGACGTTGAGTCTGACTGCCACATAAACAGGACGCTACGTCATAGCTTTAATGTATTAAACGTCGGAGGTAATCAGAGTAATATTTCAGAAGTACAGTTAATAGTTCTTAGAAAATACAAAATACCAAATTTGAAGTTAATCCCTTAATGGGTGTTGACAGAATTCATCGTCTTCTGAGAATCAGTTGGAACTCTCTCGGCAAAATACCGAGTGCCTTTACTCAAAAGTAAGTGTCCCGTAAGAATACCGCTGTACATCAGAAACTTCACTACCACTTAAAATTTGCAAAAACAATGGGCAAAATTGACTTAGCACCTTATGCCCTTTTTTCAACAAATCCCCGTAATAAATTTACTGCTAGAGCATTTGTAGTAATTGAAGCGCTGTGCAATTCCTTCTTCCTGTAAATATTTCAGCTAGCTCTGCCAATACAGCGCTTTTTTTTGCAATAAACATGGTCTGCCTGACCCTATTGTTGCCACACACTCCAAGACAAATTTTCAAAAGAAATTCAGAGAAAACAAAGATTTAATTATAGTAAGCCTGAAGAAGGAGGTTGATTCTTTCATTAGGCCTGTGTAACAAAGTGTTTTTAACGGCATATGTTCAAGGGCATGGAGTCTATCGTATCGAGTCTAACAGTATGTGGAAGGCATAATGGCACATTTTAAGGAATTAACTTGATGAAGGATAAGAAGGATGACCGCTTTGGAGATTTCCATAGTACTTTGAATGTGGGCAGAATATGCCTATCTTCTGTGAGTAACTGAATTAAAAGTAAAGGTAAAGGTCACCCCCTAACATACCACTGGAAGCATGGGGGTGTGAAAAGTGAGTAGAAATATAGTTCTATTCGACGCTAGATAGTGGTGGGTTAATTGTTCGTCTCCTGTTTTGTTACTCCTTCCTATCTATGTCAGAATCATAAATTGCTAACCCTGAGAGTTATGCCTACGTGCAGTACGCGATTCTAATACATAAACCTAACCATAACTGACATGCTTTTGAAGTTTGCATAGCAAATCACATTATCGAGTTGACAGTCACTCACTGTTTGAATATGCTCTGTAATCCGTGGAAATACAACACTCAACACGTCGAATAAAATTTCATATATCCAGAGGTTGAGACGGACTTTGCCTATCGGGCGTACTTGAGTGGATACTTCATTCATTCTTTCACCCGAGGACGATGACAGATTGTGTGATCGAAAGACAGCACTTTGGACTTGATTTTCAACACAGAACATGGACAAAGTCTAAAGAGAGAACGATTACAAATGTGATATACAATATACAAACGTTGGCATCCTTGAAGTATATAAAGTATGTGTACTTCGCCCACAAGTACAGTGGAACGACACTTGTAGAGCACGAGTAACCCTTTAAAGACGAAGCATATCTGTTTTATATATATAACGACCTAGTTCGTACCGCGCAGTAAACACTCTCCGTCTCGGTTATAAAAACCTAATGCTGTATAGGGAAATAATCGCTGTGTGTTCAGAGATCCATACTAAACACATAAATACACTGTGTGGGCAGAACGTAGAGTTGTTGAATGTTAAACCTGGCGGTACGTGAAGTTACCGCTAGGCTTTAAAAGGTTAAGATGACGTGGCACACGGCGACGCGTGGGAGGGGAAGTGAAGGGGCAAGAGGAGAATGGAATGGGTACACTCAGCCTAGCACGACCGCAGAACATAGCCTCTCCAGCACAGACAAATGCTACCAGCCGACCCACACACCTCGGCTGCCAGTAGTCGACTGAACTGCCGCCCCCGTCAAGTCACATGGACTCGTTCGTTTCGCCGACAGACGAAATCTGGTTTCTGCGCGTGTGCCATCTAATCTTAACTTCAGTATAACATATTTTAGCTACCTCTGCATTTCTATTGACAGTTGAACAAAGCAAAACATCTATGACGATTTATGAAAGCATATAGAAATTGCAATATAGAAACCTTTCATCATATTATGTATAAGATACGTGTACATATCACTACACCGACCACATGATCAAAATACAAATACTCCAGTCCGAGGTTACTATTTTGAGAGAGGTCGTATTGACATTTTACGGTGGATTACTCAAATAGTTTACTGTTTTTTTTATTTTACAAATTAACCCTTTAAAGACGAAGCGTATCTGTTTTATATAAGGACTCAGCGCGTACCGCGCTGTAAACACTCTCCACTTCGGTTATAAAAACCAGTCTCTTAATGTTTTATAAGGCAAAAGTTGCTGTTTGTTCTGAGATCTGTACAAAACACATAAACGCAATGTGGGCACCACGTAGAATTTTTTAATGTTAAACCTGGTGGTACGTAAAGTTACCGCTAGGCTTTAAAAGGTTAATAACTCTTTGTACCTACATTGGAACACGGAAACCTCCGTACCTCTAAATGTTATGTTTGCGAAACGCCTTTATAATGGCCTAGTGAGGCGCACGTAAATTAATACAGTTTCACTGTAATGTACAGGCCTTGTGTGCAGTGCTGTGGAGTCGGAGTCGGAAGGAATTTTGGGTGGAGTCGGAGTCGGTAAAAATGTACCGACTCCGACTGCGACCTCGATATAAAATCTTGAACAGATACTATTTTAAGTCTTAGCTACAACAGCAACAGTAACCATTAGACTTATACTTAAATATAGGTTATAAGTCTAAAAAGCAGCCTGATGATTCACGTGGTGGTGATGAAATATCTTATGGTACCAGTTACCATTTTAGTAGTTTTGCCATTATTAACAAATATAGAGCTCTTATGAAGGAATCGGAGGTTTTGTGTACCAACCCCACCGCTCCGCTTGTGTGCGCAATCTGTTTATGCTGATACCTGTACTGAAGGACGGCATCATTCCGTAAAGCACGAAACGACAGGCAGAGTTGCCCTGAGCTGAGAGTGATCTGCGACGTGGCAGGACAATAGGAGAAGCCGACTCGGCAGCCATGTGGTCTCATCCTGATTCGTCGAAACCAGTCACTAAAGCTCGAAATGGTGGTGTTAGAATAGGTGATCACGAAAGATTGAGATCGCGAAAGGCGAGGTTTATTGTAACAGGACTGAGCAGTGTTCTATTTAACTTCGATGAGAGTTGCTACTATTATACAGCGTCAGTGTCGATTCCAGTGGCCGCGCGGGCTAAGGCGTGGGTCTGCAGTCGCTCGCGTGCTGGGGTTGCGGGTTCGATTCCCGCCCGGGCATGGATGTTTGTCTCTTGTGGGTGTTGAGCCTTGTCAGGTAGAGGTCTCTGCGTCGGGCTGATCACTCGTCCAGAGGAGTCCTACTGAGTGTGGTGTGTCTGAGTGTGATCGTGAAGCTTCCATAATGAGTAGGCCCCGGCCCACTAGGGGCTGTTGCGCCATGAAAAAAAAAATATATATAGCGTCGGTGGCAGATGAATTAATTACAAGCACGCAGTCCTGGTAAAATATTACTGACGGGCGAAAACTAAGCACCCGAAGAGAAACCTGTCTCAGTGCCACTTTCTCTACCACAAAAGGACATTGACTAGCCTGGGGTCGAGCCCGTTGGCTAACTGCCTAAGCCATGTGCAGATGATGCACATGCAAACAACTAGGCTTTAAAGTGGAATACGCATAGTCGAAACTTCGGGTCACGTACGGTGTTATGTCTGCGGTTTATTGCCACTGCGTTGTTTCACTTGGTTATTCTTCCAGCCTGGAGCTGTGCTGCCGGATTCTGGAGTCGCTTACACTAAAAATAGATTCATAAGTCTTTGAACTGCTGGGACTGAACATGAGGAAGATGCTAATATTCAATTTGTTACAGCCTTCTCGTCCCCAGACTCTTCCTTCTCTATTCCTTGGGGCATGTACTGAACAAAGCGTTGCATTAACATTTTAAAGCCTAGCGGTAACTTTACGTACCACCAGGTTTAACATTAAAAAATTCTATGTGGTGCCCACATTGCGTTTATGTGTTTTGTACGGATCTCAGGACAAACAGCAACTTTTGCCTTATAAAACATTAAGAGACGGGTTTTTATAACCGAAGTGGAGAGTGTTTACTGCGCGGTACGCACTGAGTCCTTATATAAAACAGATACGCTTCGTCTTTAAAGGGTTAATACGTCAAATGCTAACACACAGAGTAGCGTTTCCCAAACGCTTTATACCCGCTGATCATTCGAGAGTCCTTCCTGAAATTGCGGATCATGTTACTTGCTATATTTACCTGCTTACGTCATTTACTACTTACTTCTCAAGTACAATATGTTATTTACTTTTAGTTACTGTTCAGATGCCGGTCGTATGACAGGCTGCAGTAAACTGCGCGACCTACTCCACCAAAACACGGTGACCATGGGAACTATTTCTTCGGCCTCGGAGCACATTTCACAGACAACATATTCTGCCGCAACTTCCATCGCAACCATGGCAGCAATGGTAATTTTGGCGACCAGGGTGTGACTCACTCACTCACTCACTCACTCACTCACTTACTCACTCACTCACTCACTCACTCACTCACTCACTCACTCACTCAAAGGGCATTAAATAAGGCAGACAATCATGTACAAATCACACGCTATACTACTGCCCTGTGACTTGGCCGTAACATTAACTGTTACCGTTCCCTGTTGCGACATTAAAATCACATCTACACTGCCCTTTAATTTTCTACATTTTGACACTCTGTGTGCAAAGTGTCTTAGCAAAAGGATTTATTCTTATTACTTCTTATTACACTTTCACTGCAAAGAAAAACGAAAAAAGGTAAAGCAGTCCCATTACAGGCCTGGACAGGCCCTTAGGGTTCCACGAGGTTGAGGCTCCCAGATTTCTAGATAATCAGCACATGAAGGTGGTAGGTTGTCAGCCCTACGC
The DNA here is from genome assembly GCA_013340265.1 of Coptotermes formosanus. Classification (NCBI taxonomy): domain Eukaryota; kingdom Metazoa; phylum Arthropoda; class Insecta; order Blattodea; family Rhinotermitidae; genus Coptotermes; species Coptotermes formosanus. The sequence goes on along the minus strand of BLKM01000255.1, from coordinate 37,145 downwards.
ACCGGCCGCCTTTACCCCCAGGAAATATTCCTGTTACTCATTTCTGATAGAGGCTGAGTCGACCCAAGGGCCATAGTGCGGCCGGAAGGATTATGTCAATGAAAAATTCCAGTGACACCCTCGCGAATCGAACCCGCGACCTTCCGGTTTGTAGCGCAGTGCCCCAACCAACTGCACCGCAAAGAAGAAGAAGACATTATGCGGAGGTTACGTCCGTCTTTCCTCCTGTCTGTCCGTCTAAAATCTCTAAACTTTAAGCACACAATATGCTTAAATACAGGAGTTTCAAAATGTACAAAAGCTGTCTTCCTAAACCGCATTAATCGGTTTATACTGTTACTGAGGCCTTAGTGTTAGGTACGACAACACATGCACACTCCTGTTGTACACACCGCATGAGGCATACGGTGTGTACAACACACTTGGTTTTCGATAGCATATCTAAATGCTCAACGCACGGTCATGGATCATTTAAAATTGAGGCCTTCCGTGTGTTTATTGCTATGCACGAATTGAAATTTGAATAATATTTCGATGACTTCCTGGGCTCAAACGTTTCTAACGCACATTCTATTTTTTTGAGCATGGTTTAATATAGTAGGGAAGGAAGTATTTTGGTCGGGAGAGACAGCCCCGTCAAACAGTCTCGACCGACTGGCACGTGCTCGCAGTTGTGACTAGGTCAGCCACTGAGCCTGGACAGTGCCAAGTCTGGTTATGCAACGACTGTCTTATCACAGCCAGACACTGAGCCTGGACAGTGCCAAGTCTGGTTATGCAATGACTGTCTTATCACAGCCAGACACGCATTTGTTATGGCGACAGCACCTGCCGTCAGTCAGTTCTTAACAAACTAAAGAACTGACTGACGGCTTAACTGGATATCGCATTTGTCTGTCCGTCTGTATTTATATCTGCCCTAATATCAGAGTAATAATAACCAGTAAGGATAGCCACTTTATTTAAAACATAAATGGTATATTTAATTTGTATCATGTACAGATGAGGTCTACCACCCTGAAGATGGAGACGGCAGGTTACCCCGAAACATTTGTACCTATCTAACAACCTGCACATTATAACATTCCAGAAGACCTTAGTATTGACACCTACCGCCATGGGAGACTAAACTCTCACATAAAGCGTTCCATACAAAGGCTGTGTTTATGTCTAGCATCATCTACAAACAAAATTCGTACAACTTTACGCCACTATTTGCTTACTTATTGGCAACAGGCTTAAAAATACAAAACAAATTTGTAAGGTCACCATGTCAATTTTTTTATTATACGGAAATATGAACTCAACAGAAACTGTGTGTCTTTCGAACGTCCCTTCCTTTTCTGACCGGTGGAACTGACACGTACGTACCCAGCGCGTTACACTTAATTATGCGAGTCCGGTAACCAGTCAACATATGTAGACACATCTGCTACTCTTGGCTAAGAAAATTCAGGAATCAGCACACTCAGCTTTGAACCCCGAAGGTTCCTTTTCCACGCTTGTCTGTATTCATGATTTATTTCACCACACATTCAGTTAAACACGCACAATTTGGGCTAGTTCCTCGAAAAATGTCGATCCCAGTAGCCGTGCGGTCTAAGGCGTAGGTCTGCGGCCGAGCGCTTGCTGGGATCTTGGGTTCGAATCCCACCGGAAGCATGGATGTTTCTCTCTTGTGCACGTTTGTGTTGTCAGGTAGAGGTCTCTGCGACGGGCTGATCCATCGTCCAGAGGAGTCCTTCCGACTGTGGTGTGTGTCTGAGTGTGATCAAGCGAAAATAAACAACCTCGACAGCTACTGTGAACAAGTAGGTAGAAGAGGGAAGGACTGCGAAATTAAACCTCGAAACAGGTTACGACCGCTTCCCTATTTATTGTTCCCAATCCAGCATTCCTTAAACGTGCTAGTACTCGGCGCTATATATGTATACTGAACTTGTTTTTTTCCAGTGGCGCAACAGCCCCTAGTGGGCCAGGGCCTCCTCATTTTCGGGGCTTCACGATCACACTCAGACACACACCAAACTCGGTAGGACTACTGGACGAGTGATCAGTCCGACGCAGAGACCTCTACCTGACAACACACAACACTCACAAGAGAGAAACGTCCATGCCCCCAGCGGGATTCGAACCCACAATCCCAACAAGCGAGCGGCCGCAGAACCACGCCTTAGACCGCGCGGCCACTGGGATCAGCAGTCTATACTGACATACTGCCAACAAATACAAGGCGTATGGTTTAGTCTTCAGTTATGTGCCCCTTATGTGGTGTTATCTGTGCAGTATCTATACACAGTTATTTACATATTTTGAAATAAATGAGCAAAAATTATCTGCCATATCAACACTTTATAATAATGTGTTAATTAACTAAGGTCACATGAAAGGCAGACGTCCAGTAGTCGTCTAAACAAGTCAATCGCTTCAGTCTCGAAGAAGTTTCTTAAGATCATCACGCGGACGGAGCCACTGAGAGGGTGAAGGTAAAGGTTGTCCCCTGACGTGCCAAGCAGGCATTGAAGTGATACAGGGGTACAGCCCTACGCGTATTGGTCAACTCCACGCCCCGGCCACTTTACCGCCGGGAAATAGACCCGGTACAGAATGGTGGGTGTGTCTTGGGCCGGCATGGATGTGTCCGAAAAATATCGCCCCCACCGGGGTCGAACTCCGGACCCTCCAGCCCGTGATGAGACGCTATTCCGGTCTCCCAGCGCCGGTTAGACTCTTGAGGTTATTAACCCTTTAAAGACGAAGCGTATCTGTTTTATATAAGGACTCAGTGCCTACCGCGTTGTAAACACTCTCCACTTTGGTTATAAAAACCAATCTCTTAATGTTTTATAAGGCAAAAGTTGCTGTTTGTTCTGAGATCCGTACAAAACATATAAACGCAATGTGGGCACCACGTAGAATTTTTTAATGTTAAACCTGGTGGTACGTAAAGTTACCGCTAGGCTTTAAAAGGTTAAACTAGCGTTAGAACAAGGCTTGTATCGTCTTCCACAACCTATGCTCATCTTCACGAGGTTAAATCGTGTAGCCGTTCCTCCATTTTTAAATGTGTTACGTAACAACACTGCCAGCTGCTAATGAAGGAACGTCTGCGAAGCCTTGGCGGAATGATACGGACAGACCGGAGCACCCGGCGAGTGCATCCCATTGTCGCTTGAGCAGCATGAATCATGCACGGACTGACCCAGGATCGAACCCGGCCTCAGCTGTGACAAGGTGGTGACCAACAGCCTGGGCCGTTACACGTCCCTCTCCTAGGGTCACCTCATTCTTCGGTGATTGTTGCTAGACGGTTTATCTGAAGGAACTTTCTGACATCATGTGGTAAGGCGATCGTCTTGAATGACGAGCTGTCAGTACCGTGACAACCAGTCGCAGCCTAAGGCACTATGACGGGCTTTATTTTACGGGACTTAAAAGGGCCACAAGATACGTCGACCAGGAAACTCCGCCTGTGAGATTCGAAGCCGGGATGACCGAAGTGCGAAACATGAGGGTGGATATAACAACAGCGATATACCATTTGTCTTGTCACTACAGAGGTACCAGTAACATGACACTGTTAGGTCAATGGCAAATTCAGACGATAGTGTTACCTCGTCGAGACATATTGAGGCTACTCAAGGTCACGATTTTGAATAAAAATCTCAGAGTAACAGTACGCTAAGTGGCGCAGCCGCGCAGGCGCAGTGGTACCTTTTGTGCAGCCGGGAAGTTCATTGTAGACGTCACTAGAGATAACTACTTCTTCCTGTTTTGCTCACCCAGGTCAGTTTAGTTCAAAACCTCCCCCCTCCCCTTATGTAACTATTGACATCACAACTCCTTCAGACTCTCGCGTAATTTATTGTAACACAATGTCTTGTTTACACCACGCTACATGTTTCGGCCCATCAGCACGCTTTATGTTTTTATATGAAGCCTTATGATGGCCCTTTTGGGCCGAAACATGCAGCGTGCTGTAAACAAAGTATTGTTTTTCAACTGCCGTTCTTTCTGACGGTCTGCTTGTTAGTCAGTATTCATCTATAACAAACAACGTGAACTTCACATCGCTGTTTATACTGTGTATCTTTATTGTTGAATTACTGTTGAAAATGTCTCCAACAATAATGCGCCGCTGAATGATTTTAACCCTTTAAAGACGAAGCGTATCTGTTTTATATAAGGATTCAGTTCGTACCGCGCTGTAAACACTCTCCACCTCGGTTATAAAAATCAGCCACTTAATGACGTATAAGGTAAACGTTGCTGTTTGATCTGAGATCCACATAAAACACATAAACACAATGTCAGTACAATGTAGAATTTTTCAGCGTTAACCCTGTAAAGACGAAGTGTATCTGTTTTATACAAGGACTCTGCGCGTACCGCGCTGTAAACACTCTCCACTTCGGTTATAAAAACCAATCAATTGATGTTTTATAAGGCAAAAGTTGCTGTTTGTTCTGAGATCCGTACAAAACACACAAACGCAATGTGGGCACCACGTAGAATTTTTTAATGTTAAACCTGGTGGTACGTAGAGTTACCGCTAGGCTTTAAAACATTACAAAGGGTATTACAAAGTATTTCATTTTCCGACACGTTTCTACGGTGGCTTGACAATTTCACCATCACCACACACAGCACTTACCATGCTCTAGTTTCGTGGACACTATGGGGTGGGTGCTACTACGGGTACTTAGCAAGACAAAAACAGTACTTTAGAGCAGCGTTGTTTCCAGTTTAGACCTATCTGTGACCTTTCCCTGATGATGATAGTGGTGACCACAAAAGAAACACTTCGGAAAATGGAATAGCTTTGTAACACCCTTTTTTAAAATCTTTAAATGATGCATTATTGTTTGAAACGTTTTAGACAGTAAATCAATTAACAATGCGACGTCATTATCACAACACCGGTGCATACATTTTTAGTATCAGTTTCAATAGTGTTTTCTATCTACATTTAGGTCTTCCAAGCATATTTGCTCCAATCATAGACATCTCGTGACTTCTGATCGAACGCTGTTACAGCGACGCCACCGCTTCTAAGATATTCCACCATGTAGCCTCGTAGAATAAACGCATGAAAATTTCTGGTACTGAACATGTTGAATTCATGTTCAGGTTCTGAAAATGAAGGTAAAATGTTCGGTCGAAACGTCGATAAATCTCAACCAGACCACACGGCGTAATCTGCATATTTACTGTCGTGACATTCTGAACCTCACGTCACACAACATGTTGCTAGGGCCTGTGGTCGTCTTCACACTCACACACTTACACACTCACGCCTGACAACGCGACTAGGCTACCGGCCGCGCAACCCAGGAACCGTGGTTCGATTTTCGGGACGGCCAAAATACTTTTCTGTACGCCAAACACAGACTCCTAGTCTATTAGTGTTCGGATGTCTTTTCCAATTCTTGGGGCATGAAGTAAATCACTCACGTCTAGTGCCAAATTTACAAATAAGTGGAGTTACAGCTCTGCTTCTCCATACGCCTTCATGGCGTCGACAGGTACTAGTTTAGCTTTATTCGGTTTTATGTCTTACGCTGGTTCACCACGACGTTCTGTGAGGTGACGTCTGTGAGTTACGTACGACGTAACAGACGCAATATTGCTACGTCTTCTGCTCCTGGCTGCATGACAAACATACGGACGGGCGGACGGACAGACAGGATAAGCCCTTGGGTTTGTGAGTTCGGCTTGTGCATAACCAGCAATGGTGCGGGCTGATTACTCACAAGGAGAGAGAACGAGACGCACCGACAGATACACCCGCTATATTTAAACACCTTTCTCTCCATATGGCACTGGGGAATAGTGGGAAGTGTTCCACATGTGCGCGCACGTGAAACAGGAACACGCCCACACGAACATACCCTGTCATTGGAGAAGCCTTACTTCGCCTCCCCGCATAAATATTTCTAAACGTACTGTTTTTCCGGGTAATCGCAGTATATGTATGGAGCGTCCAGAACCAGCGTTGTTAAGTTCACGAAGCCAAGAGGAGCCGAATACATCCTTAGTATAACCTATTTGTAACGGCGCGATTAAGCCGTGCCATGGCTCAGGCGGTTAGTCGACGACCTCTCACCGCGGAGGCCCAGGTTCGATTCTGGGTCAGCCCATATGGGATTTGTGGTGGATAAAGTGGCACTGAGACACGTTTTTACCCGAGTACTTTGGTTTTCCCCTGTCAGTTTCATTCCATCGGTGCTTAATTACACGATAAAACGTAAAAAATTAATCGTCTCCATCCCAGGGTTGCACAATAAGCCTTAAAGGCTGCGGTGTGACCGTAGCGTCTGCTGCGGGGCATTTCACCACAAAAAAAAATTGCGATTTTATTAGAGGAACATTGAGGAAGATCTATAGATAAACCGATGTTAGGTAGAGATGTTTTGCACTTCTCAACGAATCAAATGATGACTTTGTCTTCACGTTCACGTTACAGGAGACAAAAGTGACTTTCCTGGACTTATCCCACTTGTGTTCTAAACGCCTGACTCATACTACATATATCCGTGACATGGGTGCTTCCAATGAGTCACAATAACAGTTTGGATGATCTACCACCTGCGTCATATAAATTTCTCTTCTAATAATTTCCAAGAAACGAACAGGAAATTTTAATGTGAAATATGTGTTCGCACATTTAAACGCTGACATGAAATCCACAGATTTCTCACACTAGGCTGTACGAATGTTAACGGCAAGGTATATTTCCGTTGCCAGTGTGTTCATTACTGTATTAAGAACCGAGAGTTAGCTAAGCGAGTGAGCCCGTTTGAGCAAAATTTATACGGTGTGAGTAATAAATCTCGGACATCCGGTAGGACTCTTTGCAGGGGGTCGGCCCATCGTAATGTGTCTACGGACACAGGACAAAAGAAAAAAGATAAACCAAAAGTACGCAGACATTCATCTCTGTCGCGAATAGAATCAGACAGCAGTATCTCGGCGTTTGGGCGGTGGAAGACGGCACACACGCCTTACAGCGCACTGTGAGTGTGTCTGAACTCTCAGTGATGCACCTAACCTCAAACAGATACTATTACTACTAGATACTATTACACTATTAATTTACACTAAAACAAATTACAATCGAAAGTAAAAGGGGCAGACAGAGAACAAATCCATGAGGACGTTAAGAGGGCAAAAAGGTAAAGGTAAAGCTCTCCCATTACAGGCCTGGAGAGGCCCTGAGGGTTCCAGGAGGTCGAGGCGCCTAGATTTCTAGCCAATCAGCACATGAAGGTGGTAAGGCTGTCAGCCATACGCACCGGCCGCGTTTACCCCCCAGGAAATATTCCTGGTACTGAGTCGAACCCAGGGCCATAGTGCGCCCGGAAGGATTATGTCAATGAAAAATTCCAGTGACACCATCGGGAATCGAACCCGCGACCTTCCGATTTGTAGCGCAGTGCCTCAACCAACTGCGTCACCGCGCCCTCCTCGTTGAGAGGGCAAACAAAGATAATTCAAACAAGAATATAAAATAATAAAAACACCAAATAAATGCACGATATGGTTTAATATTCACTGTTGAAGAACACGCGCTCCTACACATATAAATATATAAAGAATATAAGTTTTTAAAGTAGCCTGGCGGGCTTCAATACTTCTATTCATGGCGTTATTGTGCAAGGTCAGCGGGACTTAAAACACAGGCAGAAAGAAGTACAGTCAAACTCGGTTATCACGTTATGGAACGGACTGAATAATTTGTGCCGTTATACACGTGTGTTGTTATAACCGAGGAGAACAATGTTGTGGTTAACAGTCACGAATTAATTGTTACCACAGAATAACTGACGCTATACACGAGGCGTCGTATAAACCGACGTCGTTGTAAGCGGGTTCGACTGTATTTCCCATGATGAAATCAGAAGAAAAGAAAGTCGGAGAAAAGTTTTCAATTGGTGCTGCTATGAGAAAAAATATACGGATAGAATCTATTGCGACTATTAGGAACGAGAATTATTGTTACTACTACTACTACTACTACTACTACTACTGTTATTATACAGTCGAACCCGGTTATAACGACATCGGTTGTTACGCCACCTCGCCTATAGCGTCAGATATTCTGAGGTACTAATTAATTCCTCACTGTTAACCATGACGTTACACGGTTATTATGACACTCGTTTATAACGCCACAAAATATTCAGTCCCTTTCATGACGTTATAACCGTGTGCGACTGTACAAGGTACAGATTAACGTTATCAAATTTACTGGGAACTTATCGTTTTTCTTATTAATGCTGTGGCCGTTATGTAATTTATTGCGTTGCTTCGCGGTGCAAGTGATCCTTAGCAGTAAGTCCGTACGAAAGGAAGGGTCTGGCAACTGATAACAGACATAAGGGAATGTAAGTTAATGGTGCTATAAGCATTAAAGGTTGTTAGAACTTTCATAAAAGCCGACGGAAAGTAAATACGCGCTCTTAATTCAGCACCACGCCATGGAGATGTGTGTAGGACTGGAGTTCTAAATCCACGTATCTTTAACCTTTTAAAGCCTAGCGGTAACTTTACATACCACCAGGTTTAACATTAAAAAATTCTACGTGGTGCCCACATTGCGTTTATGTGTTTTGTACGGATCTCAGAACAAACAGCAACTTTTGCCTTATAAAACATTAAGAGATTGGTTTTTATAACCGAAGTGGAGAGTGTTTACAGCGCGGTACGCACTGAGTCCTTATATAAAACAGATACGCTTCGTCTTTAAAGGGTTAAACTCTAAACTAGAGGAAGCTAGAGGGCTGGCAAGTTACACGCTCCGGTCACTTTGTCCCTGCCGAAGGACGGGCTGACCAAGAGCAGCATATGTAACATATTCAGTCCAGGTGCCATCACGTAAGTTTCGCCGCCTCTGACCCCTACACATTTGCTTTGTCCCAGTTGTGCTCCCAGAATTTTTCCTTGGGTGGGGGGGGGGGGGGCTGAGCCTGAGGCTATATGTAATTTGCTTGATTTTAAAAATTATTTTACAAAAATCCTGTCGTGAGTATACCATAACACTGCCTGCAACTGCATTTATATACATATGAATATATCTACACGTTCCATGACTCAATCACAGTGTCCCATATTCTTGTTTTATTTTATTTATTTTTCAAAATTCTAATATACTAGTCATCAGCCGATTTCAGTGGGTGATTTTGGCTGAAGTGGAAATCACCTAAAATTTCTGATTCATAATATCTGCAAAATATGTGTGTTTTTTTAAATCTCTGTTTTGGTGGGTTTGGGGAGGCTGCAGCCCGGCAGCCCCCCTTGAATGCGCCCGTGCTTTGCCCTATCAGACACCCTGACAGCTGCATTGGTAAATACTTGAGCATTGCTTCACACAGATGTGCAGCATCAGCTTGTCTTATGTAAGGACTGTCGATATTATTTCTGATAACGACACACAGATAAAGCGCTGCTGATGTACAGGGTTTATAGGTGAGCGCATTATAGCATTACTTCTTTCGCCAGCCTTCAAGGTGTTATGTGTATTCCTTAGCCACTAAATAACTCCATCGAGCAGAGGCCTTCTTGAGAAGCTAACAGTTTCTCAGGTAGTCAAGAAATTCCCCGCATTTTATAGAACCCCGAGGTTCATTACCGCATTCACAACAGCCCGCCACCTGTCCCTATCCTGAGCCAGCTCAATCCAGTTCATGCCCCCACATCCCACTTCTTGAAGATCCATTTTAATATTATCCTCCCATCTATGCCTGGGTCTCCCAAGTGGTCGCCTTCTCTCAGGTCTCCCCACCATAATCCTGCATGCACCTGTCTTTCCCCCATACGTGCTACATGCCCCGCCCATCTCAGTCTTCTCGATTTGATTACCCGAATAATATTTAGTGATGAGTACGGGCCATTAAGTTCCTCGTTGTGTAGTCTTCTCCACTCCCCTGTCACCTCGTCCCCCTTAGGCCCAAATATCCTCCTCAGCACCCTATTCTCGAACACCCTCAGTCTTTGTTCCTCCCTCAGTGTGAGACCAAATTTATTCCTTAGGCACTTGTATCTTTTAGTTTGTGACTCATTTAATGGCAGCCTCAGTAACTCAGAATATATGGCGTCGTATTGCAGGATGACTGGTGAATAGTGAAATGGAAGGTCGTGGCCTAGTTTGACGCATTATGCAGGCATTTGTCTGGAATCAGCGAGGAAAAACACAAAAAACTGACAGTATAGCCTGTCTCCTAGTTGAGATTTAAACACAGGATCTCCAAAATACGACGCAATCCCGCTACAAATTTGACCGTAACGTCTTTTATCGAGCTGTATCAAACACAGGTTTTATTTACCTTCAAAATGAGAAGAGATAAAGTAGAAAATAGCAGATATGAAAAGTCGTGGCCTATTTAAAGTTATTATACCTGTATTTACTACTAAGTGGACAACAAAATGAAGGAAAGTGTGAGTTGGGGTAGCAGGTATCGGGGCTGAAGTCGAAAACCGGAATTTCCCTTAAAAAAATGAATGCTAACCCCTCCTCTGCGACATTCGACAATGACCGCCTGGCCTTACAGCGTTAATGGCATTGTTTTAATTGCATCTACTAAAGTAGAACTCTCTTAGTGTAAGCGATGGCACACTAGGCTCCCCCACGTAACTCGTGGCGTCATGGACAGAAGCCAATGTCTAGAATCAAAACACGCTGACTGACATATTGGGGTTAGAGAAAAAGAAGCACGCAGAAAGACGATTTGTTTATTTTAAACAAACCTCCTCCCGCTTGTAAAAGTGTAGAAAGATGTCTCCAGGTACGGTTCTACAACCCTTCGGATAATCACACAAACGTAAAACTAATACAGAATGGAAGTTACATTGAAACAGGGACACGGCAGTCGTTGGTGTGTCCACAGAGTGTCAACCAATATCAGAATATTTAGGTCATGAAGGTGTGTAAAGTTTTAGTAAGAGAGACAATCGATCACTTCGCAGCACTCATTCTTGACAAACGACATTTCAATGTGACATTTCGGATTCTCAACGTTCAAGGGGGGCAATGCCTGTGTTGCTTTTAGGAAGAAAGCTATGACTGAAGGTAAGAAGCACAGCAGCCAATAGGGACGCTGTGTTGACTTCTTGACTAAACGAAACCCACATTCTTATATTTCTCCTTAACAAAAAACTTCCTTGGCCATATTTTTCGCACATTACATTAATATTGTTAAAATCATACAATTATTTGCAGATTACATTATTTTCTATAGCAATGTTTAAAAACCTTTTTACAAGCTGAAACAATTAGAGCTTCGTAACACGGTCGTATTACCTTCACTTACCCTGTCGAACGTAGATTGTACACTCTCAATACAATAAAGAGAGGAGAACATGGATGTTATATATTTACACTGTGAGCAGGTGGTTTTCAGGTGTGATACAGCGCTAAATACCTTCTCGTTGTGTGCAGTTACATTCCTTAAGGGACTGGCATTAGGTGAAACACTTCCAACATACGACGCGGAAACCTGACATAAAATTTCAGTCAACGGCCAATACTCTTATTCACATGATGTTAGGGTCACAGAACGAACAAAGATGATATCAACAGGCAAGTAGCACACAAACGGGGTATGATAAGTGCATAGCCTATAACCTCCTATTGACAGAACCTGAAGTGAAGAGACCACATGGAAGGACTTGGCCTAAATGGGAGATAATATTAAAATGAAATTTGAAGAGTAACAACTTGAGAGGTGTGGACTGGATTCCCCAAAAGCTAGTACATTACTACTACTACTACTACTACTACTACTACTACTACTACTACTACTACTATTCCCTCTACAGTGCAGGGTACATTTTTCACGAGCCCTATTCAAGTCACACAGTTAAGACATTATTATCATCATCACCACAATTACTGGCAGGATCCCTGCACTTTCAGTACTTCATCACACCACATTTCATGTTGCTATGGCACTTCACTGGCTGCTAAATATTCGCACCGCATGATTATCATATACCTTGCAGGCAGATGTGCTCCTGTCTTCATTCGATTTAACTTGGCTTTGCATTATATTATTTGTAAGGCTCTTTCGTTTTTCTTCTAATTTCTTTTCGTTCTGACTTTGCTTTTCTCTTAATTTACTGTTGCTCTCCCTCCCCCTGTATTTGGGCTGTCTCTGTGACTGTACTCCAGGCTGCTCAGTCTGCATGTAAACCAGTAGAGACAGGAACTGTAATAATAATAATAATAATAATAATAATATTTTCATCATCACCACCACCATCACCGTCACCATCATTACCACTGACGAAATTTTCATTAAGTTTTTAACTTCCCACAAACTTACCTTAACCGCAAATACCAAATCTCAAAAGTGAGTTGCAAAATCTGGGAACTTCGCCACATTAACATTTTGTCCTTTAGTTCTTGATAGAATCTAATAATTGCAAAGAACTTTGCAGGATACTCTGTTCTTTGGATCATCTAATCACTATAACGACTGTTGCAGGCTATTCTGTTTTTCAGATCATCTAATCACTATAACGACTGTTGCAGGCTATTCTCTTTTTCAGATCATCTAATCACTATAACGACTGTTGCAGGCTATTCTGTTTTTCAGATCATCTGATCACTATAATGACTGTTGCAGGCTGTTCTGTTCTACGCGCCACGATGGCTGTGGAAGACGTGGGAAGGCGGAAAAATTCAAGCACTTAAAATGGACTTGGATGTCGCAGTAATGACGGAAGTGGATAGAGCAGAGAAGAAAAATATGATGCTTGACTACCTAGACAGAAACTTGTGGTACCACAACTACTGGGCGTCCAAGTACTTCTTCTGCGAGTTTCTAGCTCTAGTCAATGTAATAGGTACGCGAACAATACAGGGCGTTCTTTCTCAAACAAAATCTAGAAACCGGCACCAGTAAGAGCTAAATTTTCGCAGCGCTTTAATTCAGCATTACAGGCCGTGCCATGGCTCAGGCAGTTAGCCGCCGGCCTCCCACCGCGAAGGCCCGGGTTCGATCCTGGGTCAGTCCATGTGGGATTTGTGGTGGACAAAGTGGCACTGGGAGAGGTTTTTCCCTGAGTTCTTCGGTTTTCCCCTGTCAATTTCATTCCACCGGTGCTCCATTACTAGGAAAAGGACAAAAAATAATAATCATCATCGTCTGCATCATAGGGTTGCACAATAAGCCTCAAGGCTGCGGTGCGTCCGTAGCGTCTGCTGCGGGGCCCTTCACCATAAAAAAAAATTGAGCATTACACCACGGAGATGTATCGAGAAGTGGAGGTATAATTTTACTTAGTTTAACCTTGATATTAGCTGGAGATTAAAACACAGGTACATTAGTTTCCTTCGAAATGCCGACACCTATCTGACTACATGGTATGTCATCTCAAGCGTAGAGCTTTGTGAACTATCCCTGTGACTAGGTCCCACAAGTCTAACACTGTCACTTATAAGCTCAGTACTTGCACCTGGGGCAATTTTTCTCGTACTGTACGACAAAAATATTTCATAGGAAGTTTGACTGTAAGCTTTTTATATGCGTTCGCGTAACCTGCGGAAGCACCTTTTGGCTTCGTCATGAATGTCCGTCCTTCCCCATGTATCAGCTCGACTCCCCTTGGAAGGATTTTCGTGAAATTTTATATTCTAGACTTTTACCAAAGATCTCTCACGAAAATCCAAATTTGCTTAAAATCGGACACTTTATTATGATTTGTCTGCACACAGTGCGTTCCCTGGAATTGAATAGGCGATGCAAATTCAAAGTGGCTGCAATTTATGTTTATATATTAAAAGGAGTACGGCATTAACCCTTTAAAGACGAAGCGCATCTGTTTTATATAAGGACTCAGTGCGTACCGCGCTATAAACACTCTCCACTTCGGTTATAAAAACCAGTCTCTTAATGTTTTGTAAGGTAAAAGTTGCTGTTTGTTCTGAGATCCGTACAAAACACATAAAAGCAATGCGGGCAACATGTAGAATTTTTGAATGTTAAACCTGGTGGTACGTAAAGTTACCGCTAGGCTTCACACAGTTAAAAGGAACTTGCAATGCCTTAACACATATTCCCAGTCAGAACATCAGGGTCCTACGTAAAACAAATTCCACTGATAATCAGAACTTACATGGCTGTCACGTTGTTACAAGAAAGAGGTGGCCCTTACTTTACGTGGACACCCACAAAGTGCCTCAAAGTTCATTAGCACCAGACGCACACATTCACATAACGTACAGACACACACATAAGCAAAATGGTAGCAACAGCTTACCTTTGCTTATTACATAACAAATTATACCCAAAAGTGAACAAATATAAATGTTCCGAATTTTGGTATCATCATTATGTTGTGCTTGTTAATCGACATCTGTTTTTACTATAGAACGAACACGACACTTTAAACGCCATGCATTACTGCTGTAGGAAATGAATGAAGGCATAGTGTTTATTGTGTTCGTTCTGATACTAAAACAGGTGTCGATAAATGTTTCATTTGGGTTAGTACTCAAGAGTAAGCAATCAGCAGCCAATATTTTGTAGTAATAAGGTTGGCTACACTGGAGGGGTTATGCGGTTTCCAATGCAGATTCAAAATTACAATTTGCACTAGAGACATCAATGTTTTTAAGGTGGTTACTAACTGCATTTGATTCTTCATTGCAATGATGGACAAGTAAGATAAGGTTGTCCTGTCCACGCTGTAAATATGTATGGTGGAGCAGAGGTATAGCTCCACTCATCCTGAATAGCGGCACCATATGGTTTACCCCCAGAGAAGCGCCTTCGGTAGCCAATGAGTAGGACCCTGCGTGGGAAACAGAGCCGGTCTGGAAGCTTTGGAGAGGAGAAAAATATATTTACTGTTCCGGCATTGAACCACGATTCCTCGGACGTCCAGCCGGTAGCGTGGTTACTACACCGACTATGATATGCAGACTCCGAAGGATAGGATACGTACCACTTCCATTTATGTCGCTTTTGTGCAGTGGCGTGTTTACAGCCAAGTGGCCACTCTGCATTTGTTTGTAAGCATTTCCTTGTCGTATTTTTAAATTAAAGTTTGGCCTATGGAGGCAAACACGAATAATATAGTGCTAACTTATAACAAGACAGGTAATATATGTATAAACGTAACACAAAGGCGCGTTCACGTAACCATTGTTGCCGTAGAAAAGCAATAAGTATTATATATTATGAGTGTGTCTGTAGCGTTAGCCATCCCTCATGCAAAGCGCATGTGATGTATTATGTTGTCATCTGTGGCCTGTGTGACCCTACCATATTTTTCCACATTATTTCACAAACAGCACAATTTTCGGAAAAATGTTACGGAATATAAAATGTGTTTTCATTTTCTCTACAAGTTTTGTCCGAAACATTTCTCGTTCTAAGAAGAATTCATAAATGTAGATGGGTATCCATATAAAGTACCCATTATTATTCTCAGATCTGAAGGAAATTTGAATTTTTCTCGACGCAGTGTTCGAAAAATCCTCAAATATCAAACGCCAAGAAATCCGGGTTCTTCCATGCGGACGGACAGACGGAGGGGCAGACAGACACGACGAAGCCAATAGCCATTTTCGCAATTTTGCAAAGGCGCCCAAAACTTAGGTATCAAAATGTGAGGCATTTAACTGTAATTTCTTACACGGTATTTTTTCTGAATTACTTTTAAGTGTAAGAGCCGGCGCAGTTTAGTCGGTATGACGACTACGTTACGGGCTCGACAGTCTGGGGTTCGAAACTCGGTAATGGGAAGAGGTATTTCTCTTTTCCGAAACGTCTGGGGACCACCCAGCCTCTTATTTAATGGCTACCGGGGTTCTTTTTCGAGGTTAAAGTGGCAGGGGCGCGAAACGGACCACGCAACCCCATCTAGCCCCGAGGTTAAAGAACAAGTAAAGCTATACCTCTAATCTCCATGTATGCCTTCACGGCCTGGACAGGGACAGCTTTGCGTTTATCCTTTCTTTACGTTTAACCCTTTAAAGATGAAGCGTATCTGTTTTGTATAAGGACTCAGTGCGTACCGTGCTGTAAACACTCTCCACTTCGGTTATAAAAACCAATCTCTTAATGTTTTATAAGGCAAAAGTTGCTGTTTGTTCTGAGATCCGTACAAAACACATAAACGCAATGTGGGCACCACGTAGAATTTTTTAATGTTAAACCTGGTGGTACGTAAAGTTACCGCTAGGCTTTAAAAGGTTAAGTGGTGGGGGAGGAGGTATGTCTGGTTAGGGTGACAGTCACTGTGCCAGCACTTTGGTACTCCTGCATCCAGTATGGGAGGTTTCTGTTTCAGTTCTCGGAATGGAACGAGTGAGGCGGTCTGTGTTACCCTCCAGTCCCTGCAGACAAACTGTAGGACACACCTTCAAAGAGGCAACCATTGATTCGTTCCATATCCTTCCCAATTTACCATTAACAATCGTCCTCCCATTGGACGCTACACATCCTATGCAATTCGCAATAAGCATTAACACCGAAAATAGCCACAAGTATGCGGACTCAATGCGTTGTTTTATACAAGTACATTTTCCCTTCGTAAAGTCACTCACAGACGATCCCGGTGGCCGCGCGGTCTAAGGTGTGGGTCTGCGACCGCGCGCTTGCTGAGATTGCGGGTTCGAATCGGATGTTTTTCCCTTTTGAATGTTGTGTCTTGTCAGGTAGAGGTTTCTGCGACGAGCCGATCACTCGTCCAGAGGAGTCCTACCGAGTGTGTGTGTGTGTGTGTGTGTGTGTGTGTGTGTGTGTGTGTGTGTGTGTCAGGTCTACGGTCAGACTAAGGCAGAAGAAGAAAATCACCTGCAACACACGCCCTGTCTACAGGATTATAACAACAGCACACCGCCTGACTGTTACTGTGTTTCCACATTAAACATGAGCTGCATCCACACAGTAAGTAACACACTACTAATGCAACTTTAATACTGAACTAAAACACCACGACTTACTACATAACTAAACAGAACATACCCAAAAACAAAAACACCAATCACCAACAAATGCATAAAGAGAGTTTTATCTACAATTGTAACACACTCGTACATGTTTCGACCCCGCTGGGTCATCTTCAGGGAGAACTTTTTGTTATCGTTACACTAAGGTTGCACTTTACAGTTGAGTGAAAATGTGTTGTTGACTTGTACTGCGTTGTTTTTGGAGGTGTGAACTCTGTGCTGTCCGGGCCTGCAGGCCTCCGGTACACAGTCAACAGCACATTCTCACTCAACTATAAAGTGCAACCTTAGTGTAACGATAACAAAAAATTCTCCCTGAAGATGGACCCAGCAGGGTCGAAACATGTAGGAGTGTGTTACAATTGATGATAAAACTCTCTTTGTGCATTTGTTGGTGATTAGTGTTTTTGTATAATATAGTGCACGGACACGAAACATATTAAACTTAGAACGTACCCATTTTACAGCCGATCTTACCGGCTGTGGCAATTCACAAGAAGCACATATCGCAGATCTGCAATGCGATACACATCACACACGGACTACACATCATCTAATAAACTCAATACATAGCGATCCCACCACCACCCCATCTTCACCTAATGCACATCCAGAGCATCTTCGAAACCTCCAGTTATTGTACGCTGATCTTAAATAACCTAAAGATTTTTAAAATATTGATTTTTATCCTTACAGTTTATAACTCTGTATTTTCCAAATCTGAAAACTTTACATGTTTGTACCAACTAAATTGTACGCACAACAGTTACTCTGACATGTAATGCCACGTGAGATCTCAGTGGCGAAAGGTTCTTCCTATTACATTTTTTAATAAGGCCTGATGGTGACCACCCGGGTGGTTGAAACATGTAGCTAATTTTAACTTTTAAACTAAAACAATTTGTGACGACGGCATCTAATTGTGTTTACATTTATTAAACATTAACCCTTTAAAGACGAAGGGTATCTGTTTTATATAAGGACTCAGTGCGTACCGCGCTGTAAACACTCTCCACTTCGGTTATAAAAACCAATCTCTTAATGTTTTATAAGGCAAAAGTTGCTGTCTGTTCTGAGATCCGTACAAAACACATAAACGCAATGTGGGCACCACGTAGAATTTTTTAATATTAAACCTGGTGGTACGTAAAGTTACCGCTAGGCTTTGAAAGGTTACCCCTTTAAAGACGAAGCGTATCTGTTTTATATAAGGACTCAGTGCGTACCGCGCTGTAAACACTCTCAACTTCGCTTATAAAAACCAATCTCTTAATGCTTTATAAGGCAAAAGTTGCTGTTTGTTCTGAGATCCGTACAAAACACATAAACGCAATGTGGGCACCACGTAGAATTTTTTAATGTTAAACCTGGTGGTACGTAAAGTTACCGCTAGGCTTTAAAAGGTTAATTTCTCCACTGTCCAGGTCAAATGTTCCTGATGGACAGCTTCCTCGACGGAGAGTTCCTCACTTACGGTACTGAAGTCATCAACTTCGCGCAGCGCGATCAAGAGGATCGTGTGGATCCGATGATTTACCTTTTCCCCAGGATGACGAAATGCACGTTCTACAAGTTCGGAGTGTCCGGTGAAGTGGAACGCCATGATGCACTCTGCATTCTTCCCCTGAACATTGTTAATGAAAAAATTTATATATTCCTTTGGTTCTGGTTTATCATTCTGGCGGTCTTGACTTCTCTTTTAATAGTATACCGAATTTTTATAATCATAAGTCGGAAATTTAGGATCTTCCTTTTCAAGCAGCATTACAGACGAATCAAGCCCAAAGACATAGAAACAGTCACACGCACTTGCAGTTTAGGCAACTGGTACATGCTTTACCTGATCGGTGTCAACATAGATACAGGAATTTTCTCCGAAGCATTTGAGGACTACGCTGAAAACGTCAGGAAGCGCATCTATAAAGAAGTCGTCTAATAACCACAATATTAATTTATTATTTAGGAAGTTTTATGAAGTTAACTAATACAGCTTCAGGAAGCTCGGTGACTGGCGGGGCCAGTTTTATTCAGCATATCATGTACATATGCCTAAAGTGTCCTAAGTGTGATCATGCTCGCGCTAGTCTAAAACATTCAAAATATTTCTAGTGAATAATACATCTTCTTTAATATTATTAAGACACTTAAATAATCAAAACGAGATGGGTTAAACATTAGGGAAGTAAAAAAATACGCAAGCAGTTTTCATCAATAAACCTCAAGGGAAAAGAATACCTGTGAGGCCTGAATGTAGATTGGAGAATCATACTGAGATTGTCCTTGGAGAAATAGGATGTGACAACAAACGTGTGAAGCCACGTATTCTGGTAGCTAAGTATCGACGTTTCGGAAGGTCTCAAGATAGAGGCAACAGGATTTTCCGAAATTTGTCTACTTTTCTACCAAATTACACAGCATCTGATCCCAGAGTACAGCAATTCTCACACACGTAAAATTCTACAGTAGTTTAAACTTGCCCAGGATACGGATTAATACAACGCAAAATGAGAAAACACTCTTCACAACTTATAGAATGTATTAATAAATTATTGTAAAATTTGGCTACATGTTTCGGTCCGAGAGGATCATCAGGCCTACGTACAAGAATGGGTATATGCATAGATAAAGACTTAGAGATCTCGAAGGCGTCTGTTCTATTCTGGTCTTATGTTCTGGTTGCTAGGTACCAGTACGGTGTAACACACTATAAATACTATAAGTATTATTAAAGTACTATTGTACTTTAGCTTATAAGTCTAAACATAAGTTTCACCATTATACTATAAAATGGTGAAACATGTTTAGACTTATAAGCTAAAGTACAACAGTATTTATAGTGTGTTACACCATATTGGTACTCAGCAACCAGAACATAAGGCTTGAACATAACAGAAGCCTTCGAGATCTCTAAGGCTTTATCTATCCATATACCCATTCTTGTACGTAGGCCTGATGATCGTCCTCTCGGACCGAAACATGTAGCCAAATTTTACAATAATTTATTAATACATTCTATAGGTTGTGAAGACTGTTTTCTCATTCCGCATTGCATAACCTGCCTCATATCAGTATGCACAGTATGAAGATATGGATTAATGCTGGGGTTGTGAGCACGATTGTGAGGTTTCAATGAAACGTTACACATACAGACTCTAGTTAAGAAATGTGACGAAGCGGTAAGCTGCCCAGACTGAAGATTCAGGGCTTCTGCGATGTTACACTGCGTAACTCGACAAATAGCTACCGACATTTCGAAAGTTCGTAACGCCTTCATCTTCAGGGTCAAGTAAGTAGTATTCTTGACTGCTTGACCGTATAAAGATGACGGCACTAAAATCCTTCGAAACGTCGATAACTGTTTAGCCAACGACAGACCGTAAATCCCAGAAAAACCTGAATCTTCAGCACCAGCGCTTTAACGACTCCAAATCTGGCGTCGATAAATGTCCACTCGGTCTACAGCGCGTATGTTTGGATCGCGACTTCGAATACTGACATAAAAGTTTTTGTGATAATGGTTCATTTTGTATGAATACTACGGTGGAAGATGCCAATTTGCTGAGGTGTGTGCCAGCGTTCTTTTGTGTTTTTTTCCATTATGCTGTGTAGGCAGATGTCTTTCGACTGACCGATCCTTCGTCCAAGGAGTATTAGCAAACAAAAATCAGAAACTCGGAAAACGGGAACTCCTGTGCGGCACTGGCGTGTAGTGACGTACAGATAGCTATATAAAGAGGCAAAAGCAAGTGTCAGTCAGGTGTGGCGTAGTGGAACTTGTGTACAGTAATACGTCACTTCTTTATTAAGCCTTCAATGGCGCTGGGGTTTAAATTCCAACTACAGCCCAAAACGAGGGGATTTTAATTATATAGTACCCTTAAATGCATTCACGACTTTGCAGTGCACCAAGGCTGGCAACATGTGAGGAAATAAAGGTCCGTACAATGCACAGAGGCGGGCAGCACACGAAAATTTGAGGTTCCGTACAGTGCACCGAAGCAGGCAGCATGTGAAGAATTAAGGTTCCCACAGTGTACCGAGGCCAGAAATACGTGAAGAATTAAAGGCCCATACAGTGCACCGAGGCCAGTCTTGAGGAGTTTACTTATTGTCCTTGCTGTCCTCAACGTGAAAGCACAAATACCAAGTTCTGACCCTCTAAGCAGCGCATACATCAGCCTTCTGCTAACGCGGAAGCCTTACGAAGTGTCGTTGATCCTGCGGACGCGACCTCCATGGACCTGCGAACCCCAGTTTGAGAAGTGTTGCACTATAGAAGTGTTGCACTATAGAGGTGTTGCACTATAGAAGTGTTGCACTATAGAAGGGTTAAGATGTTCTGCTGCTTTCAGACGTTTCCTAGCTTTTGCGATAGACAAAATCGATGTGCTAGAAAAGGACTATTCGTCTCAAAGGCAGCTTATAAACTGTATGCTTAATATTGTTTACGTGTAAAATGTAGCATTTAAAGCAACTTCACATAAACAGTGTTCACATTTTAAACACCTTCAGTAAATCAATGTGAATGTTTGGTGTCAAAAATATATTTTACAAGCAGTAATGACAAGGAAACTGAGATTAAAAAAATCAATGAGAAATATATTGTATTCTATTTTGATAAATCAGCTGACCTCGCACATTTCCATAGTTAAACAACGAAGCGGTAAAGCTTTATGACAATGGATGCTGCATTATGATAATATTAAATTTGACATTTTTCCATTGTCTGGGGTGTAAACTGTACACGCGGCTTTTCCACATTTTGCATTGACGCCACTGCGGGGTGTAGGCAAATTCATAAAGTCTGTTATGGTACATCCTTTAGTTCGAAAATACGATCGTTGAGATAGAACTAAGAAGCAACTGGCACAGGTTTTCTGGAATTACTTTTACCTGAACACGAAAAGAGAGCGAGCTTCCGAAACGTCGGCCACATGAAGTACACAGTAGACCGTGGACGGACGATGGCGAAAGCTATGCTTTGATACCTCATCGTAGGGTCTCTAAGTACGCGCCATAAGGATTAGAAATAATGAAACCGAGGCATCTGTTCTTCTGGGATGTTACTCTGGCGGCTGGTTACCGACGTTTCGAGACAGCCTGTCGGTTCCCTATCATGGGTCAAGCACTCAAAGAGAATCTTCTTGGCCTGGTTGACCCTTAACCTTTTAAAGCCTAGCGGTAACTTTACGTACCACCAGGTTTAACATTAAAAAATTCTACGTGGTGCCCACGTTGCGTTTATGTGTTTTGTACGGATCTCAGAACAAACAGCAACTTTTGCCTTATAAAACATTAAGAGACTGGTTTTTATAACCGAAGTGGAGAGTGTTGACAGCGCGGTACGCACTGAGTCCTTATATAAAACAGACACGCTTCGTCTTTAAAGGGTTAAAGATGGGACCCATAGGCTGTCCCTGAACTTCACTGTAACCAGCTGCCAGAATACGTTGCGTAACATCCCAGAAGAGCAAAGGCCTCGAATACACAGGGGCGGAAGTCTGAAATATCGGAAAGAGCCAGGTTCTTAATAGGTACGAAAAAAACACAAGCATTAGCAAAACGTCAATATCAGTTCAGTTTAGTTTGTCTCTACAGCGACTGCATTATTCAGAATACATCCTTCTTCTGTTGTTGGCATAATGAGTTCAAGAAGTTATGCATATAAAATTAAATTCTAGTTTTAGCAACGTAACATCTAGAAAATATGACTTCAGAAAATGAAAATTCAAAACTGTGATGTACATATAAAGCAAAGAGTGTCTACGCACAGACTTTAATAACAGCAGCAACACTGTATGGGGTGTGCACAATTGTGAGCAGTAACAACAGGTGTCAGCACAGTGGATAAACTGTGTGACCACCTGAGGAGTTTGTTGGATGCAAAAGTGCGAACGCGCCTCACTAGTACGTTGTAGCTAATACGTGCATTTTCTATATTTTTACTTTTTATTGAACCAAAAACTGTTACTGACCTAAACAAAGTATTTTGCGCAACAGCCCCTAGTGGGCCAGGGCCTCCTCATTGTCGAGGCTTCACGATCACACTCAGACACATCACACTCGGTAGGACTCCTCTGGATAAGTGATCAGCCCGACGCAGAGACCTCTACAACACACAACACTCACAACAGGCAGACATCCATGCCCCCGGCGGAATTCGAACCCACAGTCCCAAGAAGCGAAAGCCTTAGACTGCGCGGCCACTGTGTATCCTCAGATTTAGGACAGAATGGCACATATATCGACGTTTCTGGAGTACCAGCTGGCAATGTCTTGAGGATATAGGACAAGGCATTTTTCCAATTTATGGGCACCTCCGTACAGAATGGGCAACATTACACCCTAGAAGGTATCAGAAAACAACAAGTCTTTCAATATGTGGAAATCATACATGGAGACTGCAGAATATTGAGGCGTCTTCTCTTCTTTTGCTTGAGTGTGTGCCGATCGCTCGATACGAAATCACGCAACACCCAGCGCGCTAACCTACATGACCGCGGAACGGAGCGATGGTTGCAGGCACTGAATGGTGATGACGCAAAAGTTGTGACCCACTTTCCATTGCTATGATTTTCAACGCTGTTTGGGACACAAGCATTAAAAATAGCACCATTATAAGTGATAAATCACAATCGGTTCTTTCGAATACACAGCAGCAGCAGCAGCAGCAGCAATGCTCCCCTCGTAGAAAAAAAAGAGGATGCAGTACGTGCATTCCAATAACGTACACATTTGGAAGAGGCTTTACTAATAATATAAAATGTAACAGGGTGGAATCTGCAATCGAGACACTCCATTTTGCTGCAATTAAAGATCTGGTACAACTGTATATGTCTACGTACTTTACACACACAACAGATGGAAAACACCAACCCCTACACAACACAAATAAAACCACCGGCAAATTAGTACGGGAAGTAAACACGCATGAGAGGTTCAAGTTAAAGAACATTATCTACCTGCTCGGTTGGACAAGCAAAAATTAATAAAAGCGTTCTTACTACGAAACAAAGAGGACATGGCAAATGACTGAAGGAACACAAGATTAACCCTTTAAAGACGAAGCGTATCTGTTTTACATAAGGACTCAGTGCGTACCGCGCTGTAAACACTCTCCACTTCGGTTATAAAAATCAGTCTCTTAATGTTTTATAAGGCAAAAGTTGCTGTTTGTTCTGAGATCCGTACAAAACACATAAACGCAATGTGGGCACCACGTAGAATTTTTTAATGTTAAACCTGGTCGTACGTAAAGTTACCGCTAGGCTTTAAAAGGTTAAAAATTGGTTAGCTTGAAAACGGGACAAAATATGTGAAACTCCCGGGAAGTATCTTAGGCAAGTTCCGGTACCGGTATTGAAATTCTCCGCCAACTTTACTTTAAAACATACATTTAAATAGTTTTAGATATTTTATATTCACATATATATTTAACAATTCTCCGATTTTATAAAGGGAATTTTGTAATAGCCATGTTCCCCATAGTCACTAAAACTGACAAAGCGCTTAGCATACTGATGTATGTAAGTGCAAGTGTCTGAAAGCCTGAAAACAGCTCCGTCTGGGCCAAAACATGTTACACTGAACACCAAAATTAAAGGGATGTACCGCTAGTTGCATATTGCCATCGTTCCACTGAGCATAGCCTATACTATGTTACAAACCATTATTCCAGTAAACACTTTTTGTAAAATATTAATAACATCCAATAAAAGTTATTTCCTTCTTACTTGCGATACGATGACGAAGATGGCCTGGCGACCCTACCCAGGCCTTGCGTATCACTACCCTTCAGCAGATCATACTTTGCGAACTACTGCATTAACCTTTTAAAGCCTAGCGGTAACTTTACATACGGCCAGGTTTAATATTAAAAAATTCTACGTGGTGCCCACATTGCGTTTATGTGTTTTGTACGTATCTCAGAACAAACAGCAACTTTTGCCTTATAAAACATTAAGAGACTGGTTTTTATAACCGAAGTGGAGAGTGTTTACAGCGCGGTACGCACTGAGTCCTTATATAAAACAGATACGCTTCGTCTTTAAAGGGTTAAAACGAGTTTGACAACAACGTATAGCATTAGATTTGACTGATATTTTCTACACAGTCCGTCGTGTCAGGCTAAAAGACCCACAGCGTTTCGGAGACTGGATCTGTCTCCGTTTTCAGGTGGAAAGGAGACAGGGAGAACCTACAGTGCTGGCCAAAAGAGCCAGTCAGTATCACTGTGCGGAGACAGATAAGAGCTTGTGTACGTACTGTGGGGTAATGAGCGCCTGTTGGCAGAGCTGTGTTATAAAACACACACACAAATATCAGGGCGAAATTTACAAATTAACTCCAGTCACACGGGCTGAAACTGATGTCAATCTTGGAGTAAAGGGCTTATTTGCGACACTTTCCATTGCTGAAAAAAGATGGTGGGGGATTTAGGCAAAACTCCCCCGACTCATGACAGGACTTTCAGCGGGATTTTTTTTCTGAACACGCTAACAAATCTTCGGATGCCATAAAATACTGTGTTTACTTGGTAACCTGATTGATCTTTCAAGTATGACTCCACTAGATGGAGCTTGTTCAATTATTTTTAATATTATCCAACAAATCTCAGGATAGGGACAGATGGCGGGCTCTTGTGAATGCGGTAATTAATCTCCGGGTTCCATAAAATGTGGGGAATTTCTTGACTAGCTGAGAAACTGTTAGCTTCTCAAGAAGGCTTCCGCTCCATGGGGTTATTATCCAACAAATGCAATAATTGTCACAGGTTCATAATAACACATTTAAAAACATTCTACTCCTACATGTTTCGGACCCTGTCGGTCCATCATCAGGGAGAACATCAAACGCTATTGTATAAAACGATTACATGGTAACACTTTGCCTGTTTTGTATGTAGAACGGCGCGCAACTTCTTTAGTAACTGAGTTCTGTTAAATTTTCAAGAAACACTTGCCTACAAAGAGTTCTGCGAGACACATAGTTGCCACAGCGATGGTGATAAAGTTGCGTCTCGTGGAGTGTGACGCCGTTCTTTAACCTATGCAGCATTTCTTCCAGAATATATATAGACGTAGACACTCGCAAAAACTCTCAGACATAAATTTAAAGTTTCCCCTTGTGTCCGTGTTTATGTTTTAATAAGCGAAGCTGTCATATGCACTTAGACGTATGGTCCGTATGGAATTCGTAGTTCTTAATTCGAGTGCGGGGCACATAACGAAGGGGGGGTTACCCCAGTTACTGCGATATTCTTGTCTTGGCTGTGTTCCTGCCCCCCCCCCCCCCCGTACCACTCGCCCTCGTCTGAATGAAGGCAGCAGACCTAACGACAGTGTGTTCTTTCGTCGCCGTCTCTAATTGCAAGTGCATTATGTTACACGCTCTATGTCTTGTGGCTATCCGACACGGTTGTAACCAAGAACTTCGCGTTTCCTTTCGTTTCGTTGTCCTTCTCTCTTCTACCTACTCACTAGGTGTCGAGGGCTTTATTTTGTGATTTCATTCGCTCATACTCAAGCATAAACCACAGCCGGTAGGACTCCTCTGGACAAGGGATCGGCCCGTCGCAGAGACCTCTACCTGACAACACAAACACTGTACAAGACAAACATCCACGCTCCCAGTGGGATTCGAACCCACGATCCCAGGAAGAGCTCGGCCGCAGACTTACGCCTTAGACCGCGTGGCCACTGGGATCGGCATTTCCCCCGTTAGTGTCACTCCAATAAAGCTTTATATTAATTAATTCGTCTATTACAGCCATCGAACTTAACCATTGAATGCCGTCTTACGTGAATTTTACAGACATTTAACCCTTCAAAGGCGAAGCGTAAACTGTTGTATTCAAAGACCCAGTTCGTACCGCGCAGTAAACACTTTCATCTCGGTTATAAGAACCAACCAATTTATGTTATATATGGTAAAAGTCTCTGGTTGTTCTGAAATAAATACAATACACATGAATACAGTGTGGGCAGAATGTACAGTTTTTTAATGTTAACCCTTTAAAGACGAAGCGTATCTGTTTTATATAAGGACTCAGTGCGTACCGCGCTGTAAACACTCTCCACTTCGGTTATAAAAACCAGTCTCTTGATGTTTTATAAGGCAAAAGTTGCTGTTTGTTCTGAGATCCGTACAAAACACATAAACGCAATGTGGGCAACACGTAGAATTTTTTAATGTTAAACCTGGTAGTACTTAAAGTTACCGCTAGGCTTTAAAAGGTTAAATCTGCAGGTGCATAAGTAACCACAAACGCCTCGCTCGAAGAGGCGGAGTACAATCTCATTGGCTCTGATTTCATTATCCTAATGGCGTTTGCTGAGCAGCAGAGCAACTTGTTCTAAAATAGCCTCAAACTTGTGCGAATTTTACGTCCATCACAGTTGTGCAGTTGACGGCTCCTTCTTGCGCCTTGAGGCGCCGCGCCAATGAGTAATCCGCCTCCGACGTTTCGAGATAACCTACAGGTCTCGTCATAAACGGTCTAAATGCCAAGAATTGGAACCCTGAAGATCAGACTACTAGGTTTGTGTCGAAACGTTGGGCAACCAATTACCCAGTGACGCGGTGCCATTTCCCAGAAGAATGGAGTTGTTACCCTCGAGCTTAATTTCAGCAACAGAACAGGAGTCATAGCTTTCCCCTGGAGTTGGCAAGCCTCCTCCAGCCACACCTCACAACCTGCTAAATCTATATATACAGTATAAAAGAAGCTGTGAGATTTACCAGACACTAGGCTTCCTATACGCTAAGTAAACCGCAGACTTTCAGGGAAGCTGAAGTATTAAATTTAGATATAACCGTGATTTGTGTGTGGCATTGAAATAAACCCTGTCAGGCTCCAACTGCATTACGAGAAAATGATTCTTCTGTAGCGGTAAGAAAGTTTATAGTTTCATAAATACGTTGCTCCAAGTAAAACGTGCAACGTCGTTTCCGACGTAACGCATTGACGTTAAAATCCTCTGCGCATATTAATGCTAATAACAACTTGTTCCTAAAAACCTTTCAATAAACAGCTTCCTGGACAAAGCAGGATGATTATCGTAAGTTTTTCAGCGAACGATGAATTACAATAACATAAGGTGCACAGAACACATTTCTTATTGTAAAACTTACGGTTGCTTTGCTACCCAAGAAATTCCTCTTTTTATGTAAACAAAAGTTGTCATTACTGTGCTCATAAATCCCTGTTACTGGCTTATATCTTAACCGAGATGTACACAGTCCAAACCATTAAACTCTATTTCCTAACATCCATTTTAATATTATTCCACCTTATATTTCTTATTAGTCTCTTTCTTTAGGTTTGACGCCTAAAATTTTGTACGAACATTTCTGCTATATTTCGCTGTTACAACATAAACATTTGACTACAAACAGTACAAACCGTCCCACTCCACATCACGATATGTGATATTTCCAACGTGTGTATCTGTACCTATCCATACACTGTTTTCAATTCAGACTCAATACTCTGACATGATTTTCATACGTAAATAAACTACACATACGTCTTATGTTTATTTTGTGAAGTGTATTACAGAAACGGAGAAAATCATACATGTTAGGAAAGAATAATAAAAGACAAGAGTAACAGGCGATGAATGTTAGGTATATGCATCCTGCAATAAAAGAGTGACATAAGGAAGAATATAACAGACGTTAAGTAAACATCTAAAATACCGAGGGCAGCGAGAAATTAAAAACAAACATCAGTGCTACGAAATAATAAAACAGGGTTGAACAAAATCACACTGCATTGACTTCAAAGTGTCTCAACAACTTACACGCCCAACATAGCACACCATTTCAAAAATACTGTCGAAGGAGACCGGAGTCATACCGACCGAATACCGATATGCCACTCTTGCCTAGAAATTAAAAACCCTCGCAACAAAGGAAATGTTTTATTGTTTCTGTTAAAATTATTGAGGTAAAACGCAGAACTGTTCCTGTGCTTCATTATATAGGATGCAATAAAGATACGTGAGAGTAGAGGTACAGCTCCACGTGTTCTTAAGTCGACTGTAGATAGAGATGAGTGGTCAGCTTCCTGCTACTGATGCTTTACTCCCAAGAAAAGAACGCCCCGTAAAAATCATGTCAGATATTGGATGGGCTCAATTAAAAGCATCTCTTGCCCCTCCTGGGACTGAAACCTCAGAAACTTCACGTGTAATTTCCACAGCCTAATCACTATGCCTGCTGAGCTATCTCGGTGTGACGAATTCAAAATAACTCTGTACACTCATGTCACAGCACACTGACTACTTTATGGTCCCCTGTCTTGTGCATCTAAGCTGAAACATAGCATTTAGTGTTCGTTACGAACTGGCTTCATCCCTGGTGTATTCTCACTTTCCCAAGGCGTTGAATGCATCTGGGCACGAGACTAGAATAACACGAGCTCAGGATGCTGCTGGCTTCATTACCATCTCTGTGTTATTATTAGGGGAAATTGTGTAAGCATAGACTGGAGTCAAACCTACATTATAAAGAATACACTGAGATGTTATGCATTTTATATGTGTGCTTTTATAGACAGCAGATTTTATAACATTTCTTTTAGAGGACTGCATTTCTAAACACATGTTATTCTTACTAGTATGTTTAGATGTTTAGCTTGGAACAAGATACACAGTGTGCGTACAGTGTTACACTGTGGCACTTTCGCGTAAACATTGTTACTATGGAAATGCAATACTACGTGCCCTTTCTATTGTTGTTGGCGTTGATGTAGCTGTCAGCAATACAAATGCGTTTAGTGTTGCCAAGAACATAATGCAACAGTAGTTTCCCTTTGCAGTGCTCTGGAGCTACCAAACATTTCGTACTGCTGTCAACAATAATAAGAATCATATTCTGAATGTGTGTCTGTAACCGTCGTTATCCGGTACGCAAAGGGCATGCGCCCTGTTATATTGTCATTTATGGCCTGTGTGACCCTACCATAGTCTTCCACATTATCTCATAAACTGTACGATTTTCGGAAAAAAAAATTTAACATGAAATGTGTGTTTTGATTTTCTCTAGAACTTTTGTCTCAAACATTTCTCATTCCAAGAAGAATTCAGCGAGATATCATATACTAGGTCTTAGTGTAAAATACCCGCTATTCTTGTCAGACTTTAATCAAACCTGGATTTTCTCGACAGATTTTCGAAAAATCCTCAAATGTCAGATTTCATAAAAAGCTATTCAGTGGGAGCCGATTTGTTCCATGCGGACGGACGGACGGACGTATCGTCACACAGACATGGCGAAGCTAAGAGTCGTTTTTCACAATTTAGTGAACGCGCCTGAAAATTTATACATCAAACTGGGGACAGTTACTGCTTGTAGGTTTTTGACTCCTCGGCCCTTTACTCACAACATAATACGGGAAGGGAAAACAAACAAGATCTACCAATATGAAAACTAATGAAAATCAGTCCCACAGGTCAGCCCAAGAATACGTTCCCTTTAACCCTTTAAAGACGAAGCGTATCTGTTTTATATAAGGACTCAGTGCGTACCGCGCTGTAAACACTCTCCACTTCGGTTATAAAAACCAGTCTCTTAATGTTTTATAAGGCAAAAGTTGCTGTTTGTTCTGAGATCCGTACAAAACACATAAACGCAATGTGGGCACCACGTAGAATTTTTTAATGTTAAACCTGGTCGTATGTAAAGTTACCGCTAGGCTTTAAAAAGGTTAATTGACACGAGAACCGTAGGCCGTATTTCAGCCGGTATGGTGACTAAGCTACGGTTTGGATGACTGAGGAGTATGGCGATTCCTGGAAGGGACAAGCATTCATATCCGCTCCAGGGCGCCCAGACCGGCTATGAGGCTCACTGGAGCCTCTTATTCACTGGGTACCGCGGGCTGTTCCTTACGGGTAAATCGACAGACCTGCAAACCTAGCCACTTCTTTAATCTAGAATCGAAGTAAAGAATATGTATGGATGTAACTCTCCTCCCTTACACAAGTAAATAGCGCGCACACGGAACGCGAGCTTTCGGATTTCGTGTCGCGTGGGTCGGTGGGACTGTGCGGGGAGTAGGGTCAGAAACTCGTCTGCGCTTGAATCATAAGTTGCGAGCCGCATGTCGTGGTCACCCACCGCCGTCTTTTATGACGGAATCGTACCCTGTAATTCTGTCTTTACGGTAGTAATGTTGGTAGCCAGTAGCGCGCGAAGGCCACGGCCCCCTTCCCT
This sequence comes from Coptotermes formosanus, assembly GCA_013340265.1. Classification (NCBI taxonomy): domain Eukaryota; kingdom Metazoa; phylum Arthropoda; class Insecta; order Blattodea; family Rhinotermitidae; genus Coptotermes; species Coptotermes formosanus. The sequence goes on along the minus strand of BLKM01000255.1, from coordinate 5,965 downwards.
ACTCAACCAACGTCACGAATCATGTCTGTGAATCGTCTTCCGCGCAAAGACTCTTCAGATGCTACGTCATACAGCCCGGATAGCTCAGTCGGTAGAGCATTAGGCTTTTAACCTAAGGGTCCAGGGTTCGAGTCCCTGTTCGGGCGAACGTATTTTTTTTATATCCATCAAATCGGAAACGTTATCGCGGCCGGGGAGTGAAACTAATGACTGACCTCGGTATAGTTCCGAGGTTGAAAACAAGTGGAGCCATACTGCCAATCCCCAGTTGTTTCATGCAAATAGTCACAGTGCACAGTTCTTAACCCTTTAAATACGAAGCGTATCTGTTTTATATAAGGACTCAGTGCGTACCGCGCTGTAAACACTCTCCACTTCGGTTATAAGAACCAATCTCTTAATGTTTTATAAGGCAAAAGTTGCTGTTTGTTCTGAGATCCGTACAAAACACATAAACGCAATGTGGGCACCACGTAGAATTTTTTAATGTTAAACCTGGTCGTATGTAAAGTTACCGCTGGGCTTTAAAGGGTTAATATGTTACCTTGCAGTAAAGCTGTGACGTGTTTATTAAGCGTCTTTAAATTTTTCAGGTGAATGGTTCTGCAAGCTACGGAGAAACACTCTTGACTTGTTTTATTTCTGTCAACAAGTATTGTTGGCGTTTCCGGTATTGACTTTAGAGCTGTCACCTTTTACTTTATCACGCGGTTAGTGGCGGCTCACACCGGATCGTAATGGCAGTCTGCAGAGACGTATGCAGTTGCGTCCAAAGAAGCCATAGTCAGGTGTAGTTTACGAAATAACAAAAATAACGCTTCATGTGGAGACGTCTTCTGTTCGTCTGTGATCTAGTACCGTAACTTATCCAAGAGAATGCACCTGACCTGCACAGCGTGGGTGGTGGTTTACTGAAAACCAAAAGCTGCCAAGGTCAACTGCAAACTCTGCAGTCACTATCAGTACCTACTACTGAACCCTTTATTGTATTTTAATATCAAAATCAATATACTATCTTAATAGTTTGTACCATCCGTGTATTTTGTCACTGTTTATTACAAATCCAAATAAGTACACTTAATTTGGTTCTACATACGTCGTTATTTTAAAATGGTGTATATAACTTAAGTGCATTTAGTTGGATTTTAATAAGCATTCCGTATAGAAGTTATTTCAAATAAATCGTCGGGCAAGCGTGAATTTCTATACGATGGGCGCACTGTCAGTCCCACTATACTTATATGCACAGTTTCCATATTTGCTGACCGATATGTGTGGAATAAGGAAGGTCTCCACGTAATGCTGACCACTCAGCTCGTCTTCCTTGACCTGACCAACGTGTTCAAAACAACCCCCAACTACTCCCTATCTTGACCTTAGCAAAATAGTCGAAAACTTCCCATCCTATTTCTATATGAACCATTTTAATATTATCTTCTCATCTACACCCTGGTCTTCGAAGTAACATCTTTTCTCCACGCTTCTCCACCAAAACACTGTACGCATTTTTCTTCACCCCCCCTCCAAATGCTCCACATGCCCCTTCCGTCTTATCCTCCTTGATTTCGTCTCCCTAATACGAAAGTGCACAGAGTGTACAGAAATCTAAGAGCCAACTAAAAATTCTACGTGTCAGAAGGGTGACCTGAAGCAACCCCTGTCCTAATAAGAAAGGGAGAGGGGCGTAAATCATGAACCTCCTCATTATGTAAGAGGTAAATGATTTTTTATCCAACGGTGCAACAGCCCCTAGTGGGCCAGGGCCTCCCCATTGATGAGGTTTCACGATTACACTCAGACACACCACACTCGGTAGGACTTCTCTGGATGAGTGATCAGCCCGACGCAAAGACCTCTACCTGACAACACACAACACTCACAACAGACAGACAATCATGCCCCCGGCGAGATTCGAACCCGCAATCCCAGCAAGTAACCGGCCGCAGACCCACGCCTTAGACCGCGCGGCCACTGGAATCAGCACGTAGATCATATGCTTTGATTTAATTAATTCCAACGCCTTTCTTACGCGATAATCCTGTCGAGCAGCAGTCAAAACGCTGTTTATATTCTCTTCAACAAGAACGCCGTTGGGCGGAAGTGCTCGTTGCTAAGGTGGAAGGACACTGACCAATACTGGATATAGAGATGCCTCGCGCAGCGCGGCGTATAAATAGCTCCGCCAGTCAGCACAAGAGGAATCAGAGTGACGTGCCTTGAATAGGTCACACAACTCNTCACACAACTCGCACAAGAGGAATCAGAGTGACGTGCCTTGAACAGGTCACACAACTCTGACAACGTAAGGGCCCTGTCCCTTCCTTCCAGGGGCTTCAGCAGTGTCGTTCCAAGCAGCGGACATTTCAGTAAGGCACTAAATTGGGTTGCGATACTGTTTGGAACACCGTTTATATAATGTTACCATCACACACGATACTAAACTGGTTCCATCCAGTCAGAACCGTCACCCCTTATCTCAGCTTTAGCGCAATCTTATCCATGGCTGTGTCTCAAGGACGGCGGTATGTTAAGAGGCCCACAGCTGCAGGCAACGGTACGGTGGATGGGCCGTCGTGCGCAGCCGAACGGTGTGGTCATTCAGTCTGGGCATTGCGTATTCCTCGTGCCGCTGAATTGAGTTGCATCAGATTCAATGCAGTAAATACCGCTCGCTCGTATCTTTGTGAACAGGAAGTGCAAAAAGATAGTGGTAGGGCTATATTTGTGAACTTTGAAGAATACTGAAGGACGGGTTTCAGTTATATGCAACCTGGGCGAGTAAACACAGTGGCTGCCCCTAACAGAAATGATTAACTTTAAAAAATCACGAAAACAGTCGAATCCAGTTATAACGACGTCGGTTTATTGATACTTCGTCTATAGCGTCAGACGTTCTGTGGTACCAATTAATCTTTTAAAGCCTAGCGGTAACTTTACATACGACCAGGTTTAACATTAAAAAATTCTACGTGGTGCCCACATTGCGTTTATGTGTTTTGTACGGATCTCAGAACAAACAGCAACTTTTGCCTTATAAAACATTAAGAGACGGGTTTTTATAACCGAAGTGGAGAGTGTTTACAGCGCGGTATGCACTGAGTCGTTATATAAAACAGATACGCTTCGTCTTTAAAGGGTTAATACAGGCACTAACTCGTACCTCCATGAAGTTCAGTTATTCTTCAAAAACGAGCAGCTTCTCAGATACAGAATTCCTGCATTTTATAGAACCCGAAAGTTCGTTGCTTCTCCTTCTCCTTCTTCTTCTTCTTCTTTCTTTTGCTAACACCAGCCACTTCTTTCTATCCTTAGCCATATGTATTCAGTCCACAAGCTTTCATTGTATTTCTTTACGATCCACTTTAATATTATCTTCCGATCTATCCTAGGTGTTCCAAGTGGTTTCGTCCCTTCACCTGTCCCCACCAAAGCTCTGTCTGCATTTTCTCCTTCCCCATACGTGCTACTTGCCGCGCCCATCATTTAGATAAACGTAATGTTTCAGAAGGTTACAGTAAGCGCCGAACAGCTTAGTATTCAAAATTATTCACTTATTTGAAGATATATAACTTATACATTTCATATGCTGTCATTTAAAGCAGCACTGTAGCAACAATAGCGGAGTGAAGGTCAGTGGAGATGCTCTGCAGCAACTGGCTTTTAGAACACATGTCTCATACAGCGAGCAAATTGCAAGAATTCATCCAATGGTTTTCAACAGTAAAGGTGAGTCCTACCATCTTCTGTCTTGTCAACAGTCGCTCTTTGTGTATAATTCTTTTAACTTCTCTAAACATCTTTCTGTGTCTACAAACAAACTTTCATTATTTGCTTTCCTCATCTATGGTCAAGAGCATCTGTAATCACACTGTAATCACACAGTTAATCTTGCCTACAAGTTTCTTTCTTTTTCCCTCCATTTCTCTCCCTGCTTCTCGTTTTGTTGTCGATCGACACGGTGTAATGCGTCATATTCGAGGTCTTGCTATCGAGTTTCGATCAGGAATCTGAAATGACCAATAGGGCATACCAAAGCTACTAGCTGTTTTTCACAATGTTTTGTGAACTAGCCAAAATTCTGCGTTTTTCCCCACAGAGTTTATTGCATTTCTTTTTCAAGTTTCGACAGTCCTAGTGGGTCGGGGCCTACTCATTATGGAGGCTTAACGATCACACTCAGACACACCACACTCGGTACACTCCTCTGGATGAGTGATCGGCTCGACGCAGAGACCTCTGCCTGAAAACACAGAACACGCACAACAGAAAACCATCCATGCCTCCGGCAGGATTCGAACCCGCAATCCCAGAAAGCGAGCGGCCGCAGACCGACGCCATAGAAGGCGCGGCCACTGAGATCGGCACAGAGCGCATTAGTGGCCTCCTTAATATTCTCAGACTAAACAGCTGCTATTTCCCTAAACTGTATAGACAGAGGGTTCTTCATAAGAAAACGCAAAGTATAACATTGTGAACAGAACACGACGTTTCGGAAACTGGGCCTGCTGCCGTTGTCACGACAAGCACTGTGCTCTGTCCGGAATGGCGAAATGATGGGCACAGTGCAGAAACCCGGCAGTGTTAACAGCAGCAGGAGCCACCATTGTCAGAACAATTAAAGCACCGCCTTTATTTTATTTCATACACAACATGAATCCAGCTTTTGAAAGTTATTTATATGAACTCCGCTATTCAAAGTATTAATAACATCCTCCCATCTCTTACTTGGTCTGCCAAACGTTTTCGCTATCTCTACGAAGCTTTAAAACCAGCAGGCTGGCCCACATGTGTTTTATGGCACGCTTTTTTATCTTTGTGCGTGTTGTACAGATACTTGGCACACGGTGTTTAACACACAGTCTCTACTGTCAAGTGGCTTTTGCCTTACTCTGTACCTGCAAAGAAAGCTGATAGTATAGGGAATATATCGGAAACACATTTAGACAGAAAAAATAAAAAGAGAACAGAGAAAGCACGAAAGAATGAAGCAAAGGAAGGTGAATTGCAAATTAAAAAAAAACATTACGAAACTCGATGTGTTTAGCCCTACAAGAGGTATAAGGCTGCCTTATAGTGCAGCCGTGTGTGAATCCAAGAGCACACCATGTGAGACTTGGGGTGTGCGCGGTGACACATGTACAAGACTTTTCTCCCTCAAAAACCTCGGGTTTTCCCTATTAATTACTATTATTAAAAGCCAATATTCACTCGTCTATCCCGTTGTGTGTGGACAAGCAGATACACATTTATCCCCACCCCTTTGTTAGTACCAAGTGGACACAGTTTCATCCTACACCGAATAACTCCGTGGAGCTGAGGCCTTCTTGAGAAGCTAACAGTTTCTCAGCTAGTTAAGAAATTCCACACACTTTATGGAATCCGGAGGTTCATTATCGCATTCACAAGAGCCCGCCACACGTCCCTATCCTGAGCCAGCTCAATCCAGTCTATGCTCCCCATCCCACCCCTTGAAGATCCATTTTAATATTATCCTCACATCTACGCCTACAGCCAATAACAAAACCTAAATAATTACCAAACTCCATGCAGCAGATTCATTCTAGACAGTCTGATGCACAGCCATTCAGGTAATTCCCCGCCTTTTGTACACTCCAGTGATTTTTTACTACTGCGCTGAATTCAGCCCGACTATCTCGAACCAGATAAGATTAGCATAATTCTCTCACTTTACCTCTTCAAAGCAATTTTAACATGGCCGTCCATCTACGCCTAGGTTTTCCAAGTGGTTTTTCCGTCCATATATTCGAACCCAAATATTACGTGACTGTTCAATATCCGTTGTAGGACACACGTTACTAACGTCCTCACTATGCAGCTTTTTTCTGTCCAGTCTCCTAACAAGCAGTAAAGGCGAGAAATAATTCGACGAAGAGCGGAGACAGCGGGACAGAGACACAGAGAGAGAAAGAGAGAGAGAGAGAGAGAGAGAGAGAGAGAGAGAGAG
>BLKM01000254.1:2280003-2393315 GCA_013340265.1 Coptotermes formosanus | reverse complement strand
AAAAAATTAAAATCACAACGTTTCGGAAGCAGAGCCAGCTTCCGAAATGTTGTGATTTTAAATTTAATTTTTAATATTTTTTAATATTTTTAATATTTTACTCTTCGGACGATGGATAAAGTCCATAAACCCATCACCACACAATATTATACAACATCGTCAAAACATTTTAGAATTTATCTAAAAGTAAACATTACGCTTATGTAAGCAATGGTAGTAAAACAAACTATTATTAATTACTTTTCCATACAAGCTTCTGGCATGTGTGATGTCAGGCTTCCGCTGCGGTGTAAATGAGATGTGCGCTTTACTGGGATTTTACACGGCGTGGAATGACACTTTGTTAGCGACGTTTCGGGACAACCCATCGGTCCCATCTTCAGTGATCAAGCAGCCCAAGTATAATGTGCTTGACACTTGGAGATGGGATCAATAGGTTTTCCCGAAACGTCAGTAACGAACTACCATTTTACGCTGTATAGAATCCTAGAAGAGCGCAGATCTCAAGCTTTTAACACATTTAAATAGTCCCAGAAAACGCACCACATCTCCGCTACAGGGATTCGTGTGTTAGTGCCGCCTGGAGAAAAATTATTGTTTGTTATGTGAACCTAATGAACCTCACATGTGAACTCCGTGAACGAGAAGTGTTATGTGTTAACGACAAAGCATAAGGTACGCGTTATTAGCAATACCTATACACCTTTAAACGACACGAATTCGTGCAAGACTTCCAGAGAACACTTCCTTTCCTTTAGCAAATTCGTTATTGAAGAGCCTTCTCCCCCTCACCTTGCAATTCTGCTGTAATTCCTGAAGCCATTCTCCGTTATCTATCCTAATTATTCCTACTAAATTAAACATCGTAGAACTGAATAGTCGTTGGGATTTTGTGCCATGTGATGTGCATTTCTTGTTGTCAGAATTCCAATCTTGTTGCGATGGTAACAAATGCAGAGTTTGCTCTTGTTCTTGTACATGAATGCTATACCGGCGGACCATTCATTAGCGATCCTTTCAGTGCTGAATTACTTCCATAGGACGAATGTAAATGCTTGCTTTCATATTTGGTCGTATGCGAATCTCTTTAACAGCTGTCGAGCAAAAGTGACTCACGTAAAAGCTTAATTTAGTTTTGTTTGGTTTTCTTCAGTGTGGAAGCGGTTATTCTTAGGCCTCTCCAAACAAATGCCGCGACATTGCGTCGTAACGGGCGACTAAGAAAACTGAAGCAAAATTGTCCCTGTGCAAGCCATAATAGCTTATGGAGAGAGTAGGTGTATATTTTCACTCATTCTTAACCTCAGCTCTCGATGGAGCTGAGTGATAATTTTCACTCCCCGGTCACTTTAACCCAGTGGAACGAGTACCACAGTACTCATTACGCAGGAGGCTGGGTGGGCCCCAGGTAGGGTCTGGACCTTCTGGAGGTGTGAATAATCTTTCGTTCCAGTGTGGAATATGACAACTACTACTCGTCGGTTCTTCAGCCCGATGTGTATTCACTATGGCGACTGAGCTACCCTGGCTTCTTACTCTGTAATTCTAGCGACTTAAAATTAGTGGCATTTGGGCGTTGTTGAAGGATATCGGTTTGTCTTGAAACTTAACAAAAATAAATATGACTTTAAAGTTAATAATAGGAACCGCCGAACGCCATGATTAAGTCTGTACCAACACTTTTCAGGTTTGGTAGGTTAGGGTTTGGAATATCAGCCCTGATAGCGGCCCTCTAGTAGATCCGTCTTCTTCTTAGTCTGATCCTCTTCTGCCTTTCGGTGTAGAGGTATAGATTCCACCCTGTATTAGTTAAATTCAGTCCATTGCTCTAATTCTACTTGTCTAATAAGATCCATTTTACATTATTCTCCCACGTACGAGTTAGTCTTTCGTGTTCTCCCACCTTCATGATTCATTTTTTATGCATTTCATAGTTTTCCTGTTCCTTCCCATTTATATCACTTCCATATACTTACACTAATATTAGAAAAAAACGGTTTTTTAAAGTTTTGCGTTACTATTTTTTTCTGATTCAAAGTTTTTAATAGGAGTGATTGTAAATTACTGTACGCTTTTAAATATTGTATGTAACTCAAAATTTCTCGTTGACTTCAGTGAGTTATCTTGCTCATATAACACACTGTGGTGTATTTTAAATGACGTTAGCAATATGTAAAGCTTTTGTTCTCGTTGGCTATTACCTGACCATTCAGTAGGGGCTACCCTATTAACGAGGGTTTGTTATGGATTCCGGTAACTAAACAAGGCAGTCGTGGCGATTGATCAAAGCAATAATGGAATTATAATGACCTATTATGCGTGTGGTCACAAAGCCAATTACTTCCATCGAGGAGACTCCATCAGTTCGGACCCCGGTTTTGAAACAGCTTCATACTTTCTTATTAGTGACTTTAACATTAACATCAGCTCACAGATGATTTATCATGATCAGGTTTAATGTTCGTTGAAGCTATGTAGCCTACAGGGCCGCGTAACCTGCCTATCTGTTAGCCTGCTTCATACCGGGGTTACGTGGACATAATGACTTCAGATTCCATTTTGACTATAGCGGCGTAATGTTTTGTTCTTGGGGGTGAAAGATGGAAAATATATTACACGTAGATTTTGAAGTAACGGAAAAGCGAGAAGTAGAATTACGAACTTGGAAAGCCACAGACGGTCATCCTTACTGCGACTGTACTACGCGATATGACTCTCATAAGTACGACAGAGATAAGTAATGCATACAGCATTTAACGGAGAAATTTAGAAGACTGTGACTGGGATAGACGTATATGTAACAGGTAGAATAATTTTAAAACGGATGATAGGAATTGAGACTGAGGGTGTGGTTTCACCTGACTTAGTGTCCAAAAGTGGACTTTGTGTAGGAGGTAATGACATTTTGAGTCCCATAAAACTCCGGTTAATTTCTTGACTCGATGGGGACCAGCAGCTTCTCAAAAACGACTTTACGCTCTGGAGTTGGCAGTAATTAGAATACGTTGCGTTATAATAATGTGAATGAATAAGCCTAAGCCTCTGTGTTGGAATGTGTACTTAAGGAAACTGTTTTGCTTTTAGTTGTGAAGCTAGTAAGTTTATGTGTAACATTACGTTTATGAATCTTGAAGAAAATGTAAATTTATCCCTGTGCTTAATTAAGGACCACACCGTCAAGACATGTGGGAAGTGGAGGTATAACTGTACGCATTTCCTTGCCTGCAAAGTTGGTTCGACTGGCGAAGCTCGTTACTTGTGTTTTGAAAGGGACCGATTCGAATCTTGGTCAGTACATCAACTACCGTGACTGGTTCCTCTTTATTTTCCTGAGTACCTCTGGACAAAGGATGAGGTAGTATCTCCTTTAGTCCACATTCATTTCTTTCCACAGCCATTCCAATTCACTTGACATCCCTCGTAAACAATGCGTGTACTGGTATTTGTTCTGTCTGACACTGCAAACCATCGAATTGTTGTGGTATCCAAACGCACAAGACTCCGTCTTTGGTCTGCAAAAAGATAAATCTGCATTGAACAGAGTAAGGTACTCAGTTTATTGCAACTCATTGCATTGACTACACTTCGCCGAAACGGCGGCAACCAATTACAGACTGATGCAGGGCCATATTCCAGAGGAAGTAAATCCTCAACTACAAGGCTAAGATCACGTGTACGACAAATTGTAACAACGCAATAATTGCAACATTATATACCCTGGAAAGAAGTTTTGTCTCAGGTGTACAACTCTGAATACATTGCATAAAGGCGATAACAAATGCAAACAGTAATATTTACTTGTTTATTTATAGCCCCTGTTGTGATTTCTTCATTAAAGAAGGGGCTGAAACAAGTGTGATTTAAAGTCATTTCCGGAATGTGAAGTTGCTGCAGGCTGAATGTGGCTCGTGTTTGTTGGCCCAACCGCATGTATTGTTAGGTCAATATAATTTAAAGGAAATAATCAGAAGATTAGGTCAGGTCCGAGTCGTTAAACTGGTTTAAATGTGTGTAGGTCATGAAGAAGGCGTGTTTATTTTTGTGACGTCGAGAATACGACGTTTTTACGTAAGCTTTTGCAGATATACCTCCCTTGTGTGCTTTGAGATACGACTCTGCCACACTGCACTGCTGTGCATTCATCAAGGGACCTTAATTTGCCTCGTTTTCATTTAAGCTTTTCTCGGCACTATAGTATGCTGCTTTACCAACAAAACTACAAAACAAAATAATAATTCAACTGATTTGTGCTCCTCGTCTTTAATATCTCAAGTAGATCTTATAGTCTTATATGATGCTATATACAACCGCGCGAATGCGAAATAAATAGACTGGCTTACAAATGGCTGGCTTTGTTTGTTTTGTAAACATGAACGTAGAATATCGCGCCTTCGTCATGTTAGTCATTTGCTGCAGTGAGATGTTCCTTATAGAACCTGTAAACACGATTATAGCCTTCCGTTGTATAGAATTGAATTTGGAGAGCAACAATGAACATCCGGTCTTCGTAGATTTAATCTGAAAAGTACATGGTTGTCGACAGAAGTCAGTACATCACACTTTAATGCTTCGTTTGAAATAGTCAAGCAGAATTGCCGTTCTTCGCCAGGGATACGCTTGCTTTCATGGTCAGTATCACAGTACGCTGCAGCTAACATTTTGAAGAAGGAGTAACACTGACATAAATGAAAACGTACTTAGTTAAATAGAAGTAATATAGGCAACGAGGATTTTAATCGTATCTACCCATCCTACCACTGTAGCTGCACGCAGCTGTAACAACTGTTGCGTTGAGGGCTTGGGAGTCAGATAACTGAAAACAGTTAATCAGCGGGCTAAGTAATTTCACGTAACAGATTCTTTGCGAAAAATCTTAAGAGGTAGGCAGAAATATAACCTTGAATAGGATCTTTTAGAGATACTTTGTGAGGGCGGAAATTACTCAGGGTCGTGTCTAGTGTCTGGTGTGATTTAATAATATTTTATGTAAAGACGCTTTCACTAACTCAGATTACACACATCGCGTATAACAGTAGGATAATTAGTAAATAATGAATTCAGAACCACATGGAAGGAAGCGAGAATGACCTTTTTTAAGGCACTTTAACGGTATTTGTGTGACGAGTCTGAGAAAACTTCGAAAACCCCCAGTCAGTATAGCCAGTCGCCGGGACCTCTCTCATACAAATCAGGATTGACCCGCACTCGGAGCGATTACTGTTAACTCCATGGGTTTTCCTGCCAGCGGGTTGTGTGGGTTCATTGGGTACTTAACAACACGTTCGAAACGAGCGTCCACATTTGGTTACTGGGCTGGTTAAAGACAGTACGCGTAGCTGCTTACACAAGTAGATTGGGGTGCCAGAATTTGGTTACTCAACTGGGTACGAGTATCAGTAGTTTGTTACTTACCTGGTTAGGGGTGTCAACAGTTGGTGACTTAGCTACTTAAGAGTGTCAACAGTTGGTTACTTAGCTAGTTAGGATTGTCAGCATTTGGTTACCTAGCTATTTAGAGTGTCAACAGTTGGTAAGTGGTATCAGCAGTTACTTAGCGCCTTAGGAGCGTCAGTAAGCTCTGGACAGTCGAAAGCGCTAAGACTGCTTGTTTCTAGCAACATTTCACGTGTACTTGAAGTGCGGTTTGAGGGAAATTCCCTGCATCCGTCGGCCTGACGTACCTGACAACACTGATTGGTTGTACTCGCCGACCATTTGCTTCGCATTCACACCACGTGAATTATTCATTTGCCGCGAATATCGAGTGCAAGATTGGCATACAGACCTTTCTCTTTCGGGGTCGCAGTCGACGTTATCACTCCTGCTTTGTATTCAGGAAGTCCTGGATTCCGCTGTCGGGCCGGAAGAGGCTATCCTCATAGGCTTTTGTGGTTTTCCTTAGTCTTTCTAGGCAGATGTAGGGAAAGTACCTTAAATTAGGCGGCGACCGCTTCCTTCCTCATCTTTTCAAAATTATTATTATTTACCAATTATATTATCATTAAACGCAGTGTAGTCCCAGCTATTGATAGCGTCGTTAAATAAGCCATGGAAGAAAGAAAGAATTACGGGACGAATGAATAAAAGAATTAGTGCACGAATAAATAAACAAATTGGCGAGTGGATTGCCAGGCACCATTACTCGTGCTCAGGTTTCAGGAAGCGGAAATTGTCTCGAGATGGGTAGTGCAGTTGCGAATATGTTGAATAAACAGTTTCTGACATAAGACAAGCTGTGCCACTCGCCCTTCCCGTACAGTTCGAACATTGACTGTAAGAATGAACACGTCGGAAGTGTTACGCTGAGCGAACGTTTCCTACCTGGTTCCATTTAAGTAAGTATTTGAATAAAAACCAAAGAAATTACGTACTCCATTCTAGAGATCCTTCTTTATCAAAAATGCTGGTAACATTGCAACGACAGCATTGTCATGGAAACTTAGGGCCTTCACATTTATCTTAACGGTTAATCCCTGCAAATAGATCTAGAATTCTGTGTTTATGTTCATTGCTTTTTTTAACATTTTCCATCAAATTTATAGGTGTTCTTTAAATTGCCGCATTGTTCTAAGATGTTTATCATTTAGATTAACTGAACGTCATGCAGTAGTTCATGCGTGAAACTTTACTAAAGCGTTTTAATCTTAATGAGCTTATCCAATTGCTCATTAAAATAAAACAGTAGAATGAATACGTACGTTTGCACAAACAGCTGTCTGTGATAAAGAACAGAGGTGGAAAGGGTACATTTGTTCAATTCCACGTTCGTATATCCTGTTCAATGAATATTTTCGTGTGTGCTTTCAAATTATCGTGTTATCTTATCCATTTTAAGCTCACTTGCGTTGTGTTATTAGTTACCGCACCTCGAACCATTCCAGATACCTGTCTCTGCCTTAAGCCGTTTCTGCACTATTAAAAGACCATACCTGCATGTCTCTTCGCATGTTCGATTGCCAAAACTACGCAGCATATTTCGATTAATTTTGATTCTGACAGTCTCTAGAAAATACTGGGGAATTTTAATTCTGATCCTTCTAGGTCTACTAAACCCCCAAATTTATTAGTCTGTTTCATTTGATGAAGAAGAATGAGCTTGGACTACCGTCATATCCGTGTGCCCTATGTATTTCTCGCTAACAAGTATTGACTGATGTGACCGATTTTTGCGAGACTTTATGTTAACATGAGCTATAAAACCATTATTATTATTATTATTATTATTATTATTATTACCTGACTAATCGGCAATCGTATGTACGCATTTTAGATACTTTTCATTATCTTTTGAAGCTATTTCGCGGGTCCCACAAGGATCTGTTTCAGGCCCTTTGATTTTTAATGTATTTATTAACGATCTTTGTAAAGTAATTGAGTATTCTAACTTTTTGTTATTTGCTGATGATGTTAAAACCTTTCGTGTTATGTATTCCGTTGACGGTTGCATTCTGCTGCAACGTATTCAAGGTTTGTGTGCTGCTAACTTCATGAAATTAAACATGAGCAAAACTAGGGTTATTGCTTTCGCTAGGAAAACAAATGTTCTTTATTAAAGCAGTGAAATATGTGACTATTCTATAACCCCCACAGACACTATCAAAGACCTTGGGGTACAAATTGTTTCAAAATTGCATTTCCACGCACATGCAGACTACATCTTCTCCCAATCCGTAAGGATACTGGGCTCAGTACGAACTGTATCTTATTCCTTTTCTACCCTTGATGGCGTACTGATACTGTATTTAACCCTAGGTAGACCAAAACTTGAGTAAGCCTCAACTGTACGGAACTCTGTAACGGCTACTGACGCCAAGAAGCTGGAAGGCATTCAGCGGAAGTTCGTAGCCCTGTGTCAAAATTGTTTTTTCACTCATGACCATGTTACTTACGGGGATTTTCTTGAATGTCTAAAGCTTCATACCCTGCACGATAGAAGGCTTCATTTCGATGCATTTTTTTATTTGTTTATTCAGGCTTAAAATGTTGCCCGTCTCTTTTCGATACTATTGCTATTCGAGTTCTTTCTAGTAATTTTAGAAACTCTTCGCTGTTCGCTGCAACTTGTAGAAACTCTCCGTCTGCGCGATGTGTTTAGGCTGCTAACCGCGTGTGCAAAGACGTCGATATTTTATGAGCCCATTATTTCTACAAAACAGATTTTGCACCAAAGTGGGACTTTTTAAATAGACTTATCTGTGTTTTCTCAGAGTATAGGGGTTTTGCTCCAGTACTTTTATATTTCTTTTCCTGCAATATTGTTTTCTTTTTGTTTGTTTAGTGTTTGTTTTGTGTATTTGTGCTATTTTTGTGTTGTATTTGTGTTTTTGTGCTGGCTTTATAATAGACACTTGTGCTGTTAAGCCTGCACGTTAATAAATACCTATTAATTGAATTATTATTTTTGTTATTAACGTATTAAGATAAGTAATACCCGTAATGCAGGTGTGTGGACTTGGGAAATGGGAGTGACGCAACAGCTAATGATGGTGTACAACGCTGAGATTTAGTACATATTTGCAACGTATTCAAGTTTTGATGTGGACCTCTTAGGGCAAATTCGACCCTAATAGGCGACAAAGTAAAAAAGGTAAAGCAGTCCCATTACAGGCCTGGACAGGCCCTGAGGGTTCCAGGAGGTCGAGGCTCCCAGATTTCTAGACAATCGGCACATGAAGGTGGTAAGGTTGTCAGCCGTACGCACCGGCCGCGTTTACCCCCCAGGAAATATTCCTGGTACTCATTTCCGTTAGAGGCTGAGTCGACCCCAGGGCCATAGTGCGACCGACAGGATTATGGCAATGAAAAATTCCACTGACACCATCGGGAATCGAACCCGCGACCTGCGGTTTGTAGCACAGTGCCTCAACCAACTGCGCCACCGCGGCCCCTAGGCGACAAAGTGAGTTTATGAAATCATTGTGCTGACGTTGATGCCCCTTTGTGTGTGTGGGTTAGTGGGTGTACCCAGTTTAAATTTTAAGCCTTTTGACCTAGTTTCATGAAAGTTGATGACAGTGACATGGCTCAGGCGGTTAGTCGCCAGCTGTTACTGCGGAAGCATGGGTTCGATCCCAGGGCATTTCATGTGAATTTTGTGGTAGACACACTGACACTGGGACCGGTACTTTAGTATTCCTCTGTCAGTATTATTCCAACAATGGCGTGTACACTCTTCCTTTATCTGCCATTGAAGCACTATAGATTTAATTGCTGAAAGAGTCGCGGTGGGGGTTGTGGGTTTAGAGGCGTGTCAGTATCGACAGATATATGGGCGAAAGCGTCACGTAATAAAACACTAAGCGAAATTTGGTATAGACTTTGTGCCTTTGGAGGGCGGACGGTCGGATGACAGTAACTAATGATGCACTGGAACTAGGCAAGTGAAATTTTGTACCGAGTTAAATAATAAACATGCCTTCAACGACCCTAAACATTGTTATTGATAGGTCGTAGCCGTAGAGTGAGACTTAGTCTCTTGGTACTGCGGCCTCAGATGAACCTTGTACCATTATGGAGCACCTGTGGAAAAATAATTGGCTCGGGAATGCCGAAGTGCTAGGAAAATGAAATTTTGACACTTCGGTCACAAAGTTATCTAGCACTGCTCTGGGAGGAAAGCTGGACTTCTGCCGTAAGAATCCTGTGATGAGCTGTGTGAAAATTAGTACGATTGCTACATTTATAAAAATGGCGCATTTACGATAATTTGAGACATTTTACTTTAGTGTTTTATAATTATTAATTGATCAGCATAAAGCTCACTGAGATTTTAATGGGGGATTTTTAAAAGCAAACTTCAAGAATAGCTGGTCTTACACCAACAACTGGAAAAGTTCTAGAAAGGCAGCCGCACTATACAAACAGAAAGCACTTTTGTGTGAGTGACAACGTGATTGTATATAGGAGGTGATGAAGGTCGAGACTTCAATACCGACGGAAGTATATTTACCGTCAGCCTCTTTCATAACGACGCGTTGTTTCTGCCACATGAAGTACGAATCCGTAAATACAAGTATGGCTTGCTGCATGGGCAGAATAACAACAGAATTGCAAAGCTTAGGCTCGTAAGTGGTATTTTGTGCCCCGTTGTATTGACTGAAGAATTTAAGGAAAGGTGGTCAACATACACAAATTCTTCCCAGAACTACTTATTCTAAACCCAAATCGAGTTTCATAAGTTTTTCATGGAAAGAGTTAATCGTACGAAACGCACATTTTTAACTATAAGACACATTATAGAATCTAAATTTAATGTACATAGCTGTACCCTTTAAGGAGGAAACGTAATCTGTTTTATTTAAAGACCCAATTCGTACGGCGCAGTAAACGACTGCCCAGCTCAGTGTAAACAACCAGTCGGTTAATACTGCATAGGACAAAGTTACTGTTTATTCTGAGACCCGTACCAAACATATGAATGTGGGCACAGTATAGAATTTCTGAACGTGAAATCTGGTGGTACACAAAGTCACGGCTAGGCTTTGAACATTTTATCTTATACATATGAGTATTAACTAAACATCAAGAGAAATGGAAATTTTTCTTTTTTAAGTGGTACGGGTATGATTTTCATTACTGTGCGCACGAAGAATTTACAGTCCTGTGCATTGTGGTTTCAGCTGTATTAATTGCGTTTCCAATAACAACTTTATAATCTCAGTAATAAATGAATATAGAAATCATACTAATTTTGTGCATTTTTTACAATGTAAACAAAAGGATGCGTTGTGTGGAAGTCGTGTCTATACATGTACATCTGGCCGTCTGTGACAAAATATCACACCCGACCGTCCATCACATTTTTAAAATTCTACTTTTTAAGCTTACACTAAAATTTGTCAGGTGTTTCCAGTGTTGAGCCACATTGATGCACAATAAAGTCTACTTTAAGTAAGACCTCTTATAGCATGTGCATGACAAACTGTTTCACATTTCTTATTGAAATTCAGTCTACGGGCTTTCACCAACAGTTGTCAGGCATTTTAATATTTGTAGCCATAGTGACCGATAATAAAGTCCGTTCTACTTAGGGAAGAAATGGATTGTCTGAGCATACATAAGTCTGATAAACGACCTAGAACACCGTTGGTAACTTCTTGCGATGCGTTGTGTAGTACAGATTCCCCAAGTTTTTTTTACATTTGCGCGCTTTTCAGAACTGGTCTTTAGAAGAAAGGTGCATTCTTCGGTTTTATTTAATTTACGTCCCGTCACTGGAACTTGCAAACTCACACATATTATGACGTGCGAGTAATATTAAAGAAGTCTGCAAGGAGAAAATTTATCCAGCGTCAGAACAGGAGAAATCTCGTTTGTGTCATGGCTATGGGACAAGGCGCTGGGGATGTATAGTATGACAACATAACCTTGAGAGTTATGTTTGAAAACGAGCACTTGACCTACCGAGCAAATGTATGTAATGCTCGAGGCTTTTATTCAGAAAGTGCTTGGTTCGACTCCCTAT
This sequence comes from Coptotermes formosanus, assembly GCA_013340265.1. NCBI lineage: Eukaryota > Metazoa > Arthropoda > Insecta > Blattodea > Rhinotermitidae > Coptotermes > Coptotermes formosanus. The sequence goes on along the minus strand of BLKM01000254.1, from coordinate 2,381,851 downwards.
ACCGGGTATTCTAGCATTATTTTAATACTTTTCTCAGTCCATCCAGACAAAAGCCATCACATTACCCTATTAGGCTGCTACAGCTTGCTTCGAAATCTCTTCCAGTTTACCAGTCCGCTTACCGTCGGAAATATTTAGTCTGCGGTGCAGCTGGCGTCCTGAAATAAAGTATCAAAATGAACCGCACTGGAGTAAAGTGGCTCAAAACAAGGGTTATTATGACTGGGATATATTATTATGATCATTTGAAATAGAAGTAATTTTTTTTCGCCACGTAGGCCTAAATTTATTGAAACGGTACGTAAAAATTCAGTTTCACTTCGCAGTAAATACACTGCTTTTCTGTCACGTTGCAGTATTTAATGTTAAGGCAATTGTTCTATGTAGTACTAAGAGTGCCACGAAGTGTAAAAGAAAGCTTGCGCTTTGGATGTGTCACTCTTGTTCCCACAGGACTCTTCACACCTAAATGGCGTTACCACGGTGCGACAAGCCGCTCCACATACCCACTGGCTGTGTGCTGGGGTTTATTTTGTAGTGTTTCCCTGTCTGATGTGTGACGAGAGCCGGGGATTCCCCTCTTCGTTAACGTTCATATTCTTCCTTGTCTATTGCCTTTTTTCTCCTTCCTCCCCATGTGCCCTGAAAGCTATAGGAAGGCTTTAATTTTTGTCCGCTTATTGGTCAAATATAACTTTTCTTGTGCATGGAGACCAAATGAAACTTCATCGATTTTCTCAGAAACGTCTCATCGTACGTTAACTTCTTAGGCGGAATGAAATACAGAAATGATTAAAATATCCGACTTTATTTCATCTTTCTGTCGATGTTGTGAATATTTAAGGGAATATAAAGGAGACTGTAAGCATTGTTACATCTGACAAGATTGAATTTGGAAAACGTATCTAGTTTATCGCCGTACAGATTTCTGTTCATTGTTTTTCTGGGACTTCATTGAGCGTTGTATATTGTGAAATAGACGGATAGAAACGCCCAGTTCATATTTCCAAGAATGGAGAATTCTGACAATCAGAAGACAAATCCATGTAAGCCTGCGTACTTTACAGGCCGACTTCTCGATCCGTTTGGTAGAAATGGTACTTCGTTTTCGGGATTTTCGTGCTGTAAATTTCGGCTCTCTTATCGCTATATTGATAGAACTTTTCGTGTTTTCCACGGTTCCTTCAGCGATTGTTGTGGTTGGACTTCAAATTAAACCACCACCGCTTCCTTTCAAATTCTTTCAAAGTTATTGTTAATGAATGGTCCTATAATTTACTCGTATGTTACATAATCTAAACCTGCTAAGAATGTGTCAGGGTCCGTAACCTTCTTTTCCAAGGACTGATAATTGTACCACTTCTTTCCTGCTTCCGTTTCCGGTGGGTTTGCCTCTTTCTTTTTTTATCAAAAATTTGGAAGGCCGGTTATCTTTGTGAGTGGTACAGCAGTGCGTGAAAAATACTCATTCCATGAAGTAGAATCTCTCATGGTTATTCAGCAAATCGAGAAATTCCATGGATTCCATGGAGCCCAGAAGTTTGTTATCGTACTGACAAGCACCCATAGCTGGTCTGGTCCCTATCCTGAGTCACATTAATGCAGTCAACACCCTCTCATTGTGTGTCTTTAAGATCCATTTTAAAACTATTATATCATCTGCGCTTAGATCTTCCAAGTAGTTTGTGTCCTTGTGATTTCTCCACGAAAATCCTGTATATTTTCTCTTTTGTCCCATGCTGGCTACATGCTCCGCCATTCCCATCCTCCTTGCTGTGATCATCGTAACAATATTTGGTGAGGAGTAAAAATAAGGAAGCTCTTCGTCATGCAGTTTCTTCCGTATTACCACTTCTTCCCTCTTGGGTACAAATATTCTCTCCAGCACCCTTTTCTCGCACAACCCTTGTCGGCCGTAGACCTAGTTTCATTTTATCTTCCAAGCAACGATAAATATTTGGAGTGTAAGTGTATACATGGATTATAGTGGATTTAACCAGAACTTACCAAACGCGAAAAGTAAAGTTGTATTTTTGTGTAAGCACAGTACCATGGAAGAAAGTGTTTGGCGTCGGTTAAACTCTATGGATTCTTAACGTGGGTACTAACTGGAAAGGAAAGTTTCGCTTCGTGATCCAAATTTTTGCTCTGACGTAGTTTTATTTTATTCGGCAGGAATGCTTGTACTTCACATTGCAGAGAACACTTACTTGTGGTAACAGCTGGAAAGAATGTATTCTTTTAGGGACATGTTATGGCCGTAGGTATGTGAAACTAATGTACAAGTACCTACAAAGTGCACCATTCTTGTGGTGTACTTCGTTTACTTTTTATGTCAGTATATTCTTTGTTTAATAAGACGACGTTCGAAATATCAGTTAAATTCATTCCTCAGTAAAGAGGTTTAAATGTGTTACAGATGTCTTTTGACGGAAAATGAAGTTGGCATAAATATGCAGACTTGTAACCACAAACAAAAGCGACGAGTAGTGGGCGTGAAATCTCTCTTTACTCGGAATGTTACTTGTGGTTAGAAACAAATGACATATGGTGTTCCAGCCTTTGTGATCTCCTTAAGCCATGTTTAAACTTTGGGAAACGTCTGGTGTATTTTTAGTAGTATCTGCTAACGTTGTTGTAAATCTGAATGCTTTCTGGGGAATTCGAAGTCAGAAACAGAAATTCAGTGACTTTGTGTTGACATTTGTCTCTTGTGCAGCAAGTAACACGCTTCTTGAATAATTTTTCAGTTTAATTAAAAGAAATACCCGTTACCCGGTTGATAACAGGAACTGTATTTCTCTGAATTTGAAGTAAAGCACGCTTTCGAGTGCCAGTGATTTTCTGATGTTCTGATTCTCTCAGATCACTCGTAGCCTCCGATTTCACGTTTTCATTTACTGCGCTACGGGAACCACCCATTTGTTCTTGCCCTGACTGCTTTTCTCGGTAATAATAGTAGTCTAATATTTACGGCAGAAACACAGATAGACTGAGAATTTCAGCAGCGCTAATATTAGTCCCGCCATCGATTACGATTTTCAGCCAGTCCCATCCAGCTTTTCCTCTGCCTTCCAGGTCCATGCTTTTCAAGAAGTTCTTTACAGAAAAATTTTATATCGATTCCCTGTCACCCCATCCCAGCTACATGTCGAGACAATTTTAGTCTCATTTCTTACAATTCCGACAACATGAGGCGAAATCTGTAAATCAAATTTTCTAGTTTTCTAACATTCCAGATTTCAGACGTACTTTGTGCTTCCTTTAGCCATATATTTTTCTGAGATGTTTTAAACGATTTTAATGTATTTTTTTAAGTAAGGGAACACATTTCACAACCATACAAAATAACCGGCAAAATTATTTTTGTGTAACCTGATCTTCAAATTTAAAAAATCGCCCTTTTTAAACGAACAGTAACGAGTATTCCAGAATGTTCTGCAGTACCGTTATTAGCGACTTGCATAAGGGAGTCGATGTGCACGCTCTTCGTTTTATCATTGCTGGAAATGAGATGGACTCTCAGGCATATGCTGAGTGACAGAGAGGGGGTGGACAGTGCTTGCAAGGACGTGGTATGTTGATCAGTGTCCATTTGTAACACTCAAGGAAAGTATGCGTCATGGGAAGAAGTCGACGAAACTTTTGTAAAAAATATGCTGCTTCGAAAGTGCCGTTGAAAGGGCGAAGGGCAGAATGATGGAAAGTACAACACGTCTCCTCAGTACCGGGAACAGGGAAGCTGCTATTGCAGGTGATTTCACGAACTTGTTACCAATGGTTTTCTTGATCCGGAAGGGTTTTAATTTTCTGTTGAGACATAATTTACATTAAAGAGTAATGCAAACAGCCAGAATAAAACATATTGGTGTTATGAAAAAAACTCGCGCAGTTCCAGGTTTTCTTTTCGTTGACCTTGAATTCTACTTCCTTTGAGCAAAAAGTGCGCGCAAACCATAGAGGTGGCGTTTTTAGAAGAAACAGCATGTATCACGCGAACTGCGGCCTCCTACATCTCTAGACTAGAAACCGCGTGTTTGTTATTTGTGGGGGACCTTCAACGATAGGATTTATGTGAAAGCCTAAATTCTTTTCAGGAAATAGAAGGTGAAATTCTAAGAGAAATACAACATCAAATATTTATCGTCTGTCGAGAAATATTTTTAGAAGGCGAGAAGTTTGCTTAGAAGCTGGATGTTCGTCACTTCGAGTCTCCTGTAAGTAATAACGCAAGTTGAACTCAGGTGTGAAGCAGACTTTAAATTCCCGGCGGATACTGGCTTCCTATGCGATTTAGGCGACAGCTGCCTTACTCGGGGACATGTTTAGTGGTACTAGTACTGTTACTGATGATGATGATGATGATGATGATGATGATGATAATGATAAGAATAATTTTTCACAGGTTCTTTCACTGGTGTCATTCCGAATTCCGTGTGAAATGTGCCCGATTATAAAACCAACTGGATTATTAGTTAAAGCTTTTGCTGGTTACTCTCAGTCACGCTAAATAAAACACGCAGTAGTTGTCTTCGTATACGCTGTGACCTTCTCCTACCAGATTCTTACGGAACGCAATTTGTGACTATTTCATCATCTGTCTAACCCTGCACAACGTTATATTTAAGTAGGTATTTGTCAACAGTAGTAGGTATATAAATACCGGCAAGGATTATATATTTGTTCCTAACATGTTACATACTGGTGTTTTATAATGTTGCTGAACATATGTTCTCCTGTTAACTGTCTGATCTTCAGACCAACTAATAAATAGGTTTCAAGTACGTTGGCATGGGAATGTATAAAGAAGGACGACATATAAGTTCAAACCAGCACGAGAATGGTGAACAGGCTGCGAGGAAGGATCAAAAGAAAAGAGCCGGAACTTGTGATTATATAGTTCATTGTTGTAAATTGGGTCATCGCAAACGGTTCCTCGAGTATCGCAATATCCTATGGCGTTGCGTGTGCTACAGTGGCATATGGGAGGCAACTGTGCAACGGCGTGAGCTGCAATCAACTGTTTCAGTATAAGCATTAATTTGGTGCTATTAGGAACTTGGTAATTAACATTTTATGCCCGTAATTGGCAGGAAATTTCTTGGCCAACTAAGACACTGTCATTTTCTTAGGAAGGTTTCTTTCTCTGTGGAGTTAGTTAATGTCTGAGTATTCATCATAGCCTATCAAGAAGTGTTTTATGTAAGAGGTGTAGAATTCAGTGAACTTTAAATTAAGTCTTTTAACTATTTGAGCCGTTCGTATCTGAGGAAATGGAGTTCAGTTTCGTGTAAAGTAGCTTTTCTGTTTGACTATTACGAACCAAAATTGAATAATGATTTTTTTTCCTGGGCGGTGACGCTATACCGTATTGTTATCTTCAAAGGTATGATGCCGTGTAGTCTGGCACGTCAATACCAACATCTGCCCTAAAGACATAGTAGGTATTAAGCTTTGCCGAAACGTCGGTTTCCCCTAGCAGACTACAAGGTATCATAATCTGGAAGACCACAATGTAAACAACATTAAATCTACCTCACAGACTTTGGTGTGCAGACCCCGATACTGAATTTAATTTAGGCTATTGATAATTATTTAACCGCGTCAAGTATTACACGCGCACAGACACGACCTACACATTGGTCAACGCATGTTCGTTTTGTAAAGAATACATAAAAATCTCTGTCGAAAACTTTAGGGGATTTGGGCTGTCTAACGTGTTGCAAGGACTGTTCATTGTTTGCCAGATTTGAAGTTCGTACGTCTGTGGAAGTTCTTAGCTGCCACACCATAGAGGATTTCACAGAACATCTTGATCGAACCCACCGCCATGATAACCTGAAGTATGTTGTAGTTATCCTCTATTTATGTTTTAGTACTCCAGCAATGTTGTAAGTACCTCATACTATACAGCATGAATGGTGAATGATGAAATGGAAAGATTTAGAGGAAGTGGTCGTGGCCTAATCAAGATAATACCTCCGAATTTCCCTGAAAGGACTAAGGAAAACTACGAATAATCTCAGGAAATCCATTACCTGGACTGAAAGACCAATCAGGGATCTCCAGGATAAAAGTCTAGAGCTTTACTTTTACACAAGTCTCATTCGGGAAGACATCCTGCTCTGAAGATGGGAACACTAAATGCCTCCGAAACGTTCGTATCTCTGTATCCAAGTACACAGGGCCTTATCCCAGCAGACTATCGAATGAAATCTCACTGCTTCCTTTAGGTTTACTTCTTTCAGATTTTAGGTGGGTGTTTTCTGCATTCTGATTGATACAGTTGTCTATGACGTACGCATTTTGTTTTCCGGAGCGGAAGAAATCAATTTACACTGGGACATGTGGGTGTTGTGTTTCTGGAAGCGTTCCATATCAAATTTATGGCGAAACACACACGCTCTCTTGTACGGCAATTCAGATGCAATTTTGCAAATTCCTAAGAAACTGGGATGCAGAAAACAGGCGTGTAAAGTAATGTCTGGTAGTAACACGAAGCACGAAATGTTCTCCAAGTTTTAACAGTAGATTTATAACAAGTGATTTGTATCTGTTAAGGGACTCGGTGACTCGAGTACAGTCATTGCAGGAACCTGTCGTGACGCCCATTAGGCCTGAAATCATTTGAAGCACAGTATATTGAGAGGCTAATAGATTTAAATGAACATTTCTTTCTATAATCTCAAGCAGCGAGAACTTACATTTCCCCTCTTATATCAATATCTGTGGTAAGACTTCTGGCTCATAACTTATTAAAAACTCGAATATTTTGTGATGGCGTGTATTTCGGAACATACTCTTGCTCCATCCCTTTCTCTCCTGAGACATGCTTTCCTTAACGTCCCTTGACTTTCTGTCCCGCCGCCTCTTTGTACCAACCACTAAATCACATTGGCCCACTCGCACACGCCTGACCTTTCCTCATGTCCCTGTTGCTTTATACCTTCGCACTGACGTATGCGTCTGCCCTGAAGATGGAGACAGTTGGTTGTTCCGAAGCGTAGGTAACTATATACCATACGACACGATATCACACACAAGAAGACAATATTTTTCATAGTTATTACCATGAAGACCTCAAAGCTCACATACTAGAAGTGTTTCGTATAGGCTGTAGACGTATAAATAAGATCCGTGTGCTTGGTTACTAGTCACGGGATTGGAGGTAAAGCTCCGCGCATTTGTAACCTTGTAACTAGATGAATGTGAGGGATTATTTTCACAACCTGGGCCCTTTACCGCTGTCAAATTTTCCGCGGTACTCAGTGGATAATTTTGTTTGTTTATAGAGTCTGCTGAGCACTGTAAAGAAGGCAGAAATCGATGCATGTTCAGGGAATCGAACTCCTGTCTTCCAGTCCGTAACCGTCACTAGAAAAAGGAACAGAAATGACGGAAGGGATGTGGGAAATAAATAAATATGTAGAAGGAGCGCGAGATAAACAGAACACAGGAACCCAAACAAACAGGGAACTTTACAACTCTTTTGCGCTGAAGTATAGCTGCATATCGGGTCGAAGCCTGTGTGAAAAGTGAGATGCCGGAAGCTAGAGAAATTACAATCACATGTGTAGGAGGTACGTGCCATTTGCATAACAACTTCTTGTGCTCATTATTATTAAAGCGTATGGCGCTAGGCGTCGTCGTAGTCATCAAATGTTTCTAGCACTGCAGGCGCGCGTCGTTCATCAGTCGATGCCGAGCGTCCAGACGCTAACGACGTCTTCTCAGTCATTCGACGCTTGAACTTGGTCGTGTACGTCTTTGTTTTCTGTTGTTGTGATAAGGAAACTTACACTGGGTAAGTTTAAAAGTTTTGTATAGGATACAAACACACTCCGAATAACTGTATCAGTTTATAAATCTGGCTTTGTGTTTACATGTCATATTCATTCCTTTGACTAACCATTTAAGACCCAGTGGTAACTATATGACCCTCTTACTTTAACGTTCAGCATCTCTGCATTTTACCCACTGATTTCATTCATGTGTTTCGTGTGCTTCTTGCAATACACAGCTATTATTTTTCTATACGTCGTGGGTCTTTGCAATGGATTGTGTGTATGTTATGAGGCTGAGATTCAATTGTTATGTGTGAGTTGATGAACTTCATGTTTCAAACAGTTAAAGGACAGTGCCACCCGCTTTAACGTTAAATACATTTTTGCGTAAAATTTAAAATCAGGTCTATTTCTTTAAACAGCAGTTTTAACTAAATTACTTTTTTGGCGGAAATACCGTGAGGTAGAACAGTGATGTTTACAGAGTGCTTAATAGGCTCTGTAGATGACCTACAGCTTTAAAGTATTAAATACATAGAAGACTATTTTGTATCATGTGGTGGTGATTAATAACAAGAATGGGAAATTTTGTGCCAGATCGAGCAGATATATGGTAGAAATTTGTTCTTTTATACGTCATTGGCCGGCCATTATGTTCCTTCACAGGAAACACAAAGCAACAGGTATTGTAAACGTAACCACATTTTAGATGAGACTTGAGACAGTCACGGCCATACAGATGAGTCTTTCTGGGATATGACGCCGTGTGGCTTTGTAAATATCGACGTTTCAGAGGATGATCGTCAGTTTTCACTCTTCTACTCCGAAGACGGGCAAAGAAGCTTACACCGAAACGTCACTACATACATAGAAAATCACACGCCCTCACCTGCCAGAAGCTTGTCATCTTAGTACGTCGCTGCCACCAGTACAGTAGATCTCATATGCCTTATCTCACATGCCTCTTGCTTGCGTGTAACGCTTGGAATGAGGTTCGGCCGTTAATCATGCATGATAAAACGACCATTCTCATTTTAGATTACCGCTGGCCTGAATTCGATTTTCTGCCCACTCGTTGTAGCAGCAGGTTCATTCTATGGGGTTTGCCGTAGTAAAGTAACGTGAATATCACTGTCATTAAAAGTGCGCCCCAAGGTGCATAGCCTACTCTTGGGGCTGGTAAGCCCTATACACCAGTGCTGTTGCAGCTTGATTGCCGGCTGCAGTAGGGCTGTTAGACGTTCACAGATTCTAAAATTGCACCTGTTTGTTTCGCCTTGTTTGCATGTTCGCGTACAAAACCTCGAAAAACGTTTGTATACGCTTTTTAATCTTGGTTAAAATAGGACAAAAAATCGGGAGCTTTACGTGTAGACCTACGTGAGTTTCTTCGTGCACTTCGTACGTAAATATCTATTTAAAGCAAAAATATTTCTAACGGCAGTTGTAGAGAGTGTAAAACACACATTCAGGAGCTGTGATTTCTGCCTTCAGTACTTCAGCCTGCCAGGAGTTTTAACCCTTTAAACCCTAGCGGTTGCTTTACGTACCACCAGCTTTAACATTCAAAAATTCTACATGGTGCCCACATTGCGTTTATGTGTTTTGTGTGAATCTCAGAACAAAAAGCGATTACTTTCTTATACGGCATTAACAGATTGGTTTTTATAACCGAGACGGAGAGTGTTTACTGCGCGGTACGAACTAACTCCTTTTATATAAAACAGATATGCTTCGTCTTTAAAGGGATAACTAACCGATAGTAACTTGACGACTGTTGCATGTTCTGCCACAACGAATTAAATTCACAGCCGTGGAACTGCGTTTTTATGACCTGTACGTTGACTAAAATGTAAATCTGAGTTAGTTGCAAGTACACTGTATTATTTCGAGGGACCTGACGATCTCACGACAGTGACTATGAACATTGCAGTCACCTGGAATGTGACGCCGTGTAGTGTGGAACAAATTTAAATAACAAGGCTATACACATTCCAGAAGATTCGATTGTCTTTCCCGTGGAACAAGTTCACCCGGAAGCAGATGTCATTGTCATGGTCCCCAGTAGCAGGTGTTGGAAAATCGTCCGTTTAGGGCCGTGACTTCCGGAAGAGCGGCTAGAAATATTTCAGCAGACAGAAGTTCCGGCGAATCGTGATCATCGGATAATCACACACATCCCTTAATCTGATTTAGCCGTAATTTATTTTTCTTTTATCACAAGCAAACATACAAATGGACCGTCTCACAGCAATTTATGGCTCGTTGAATGACTGCTGCTGTATTTGTTGTCAGTCTGTCTTCTGACATCAGAGAAGTGTTTGCTTGTCCGTGTACCGTATGTATGTACACCAAGGTGCAGAGCGTGTCGGTTTAGCGAGATATCAAGGCACACATTACAGTACGTGGTAATAATACTCCCAATGCCGATCCCAGCGGCCGCGCGGTCTAAGGCGTACGTCTGCGGCCGTTCGCTTGCTGGGATTGTGGGTTCGAATCCCACCGGTGTCATGGATGTCTGTCTCTTTTGAGTGTTGTGTGTTGTCAGGTAGAGGTCTCTGCGTCGGGCTGTTCACTCGTCCAGAGGCGCCCTGCCTTGTGTGGTGTGTCTAAGTGTAATCGTGAAGCCTCAAGAATGAGGAGGCCCTGGCCCACCAGGGACTTGCGCCATGCAAGGAAAGTACTCCTGAAGTTTTGTGAACGTTGGTGGTTCTCACAGTAAAGGAAGGATAGGGAGTGAGTGTGCAGGGTGCGGTCTTATGGGATGTGTCGTTTAGTGTAAAACATTTACGAGTGCTGCGGATGAACGTGCTGCCTCTGTCTTCAACGTAGATGCAGCACGTTCTTCCGCACCTTTACTACCAATGTACCAAACTACACAGCAAAGTTAATAATATAGTTGCAGTTTTGGGATTTTTCGTTGCGAAAGCGCCGAAACTCACGCATCGTGCCAGAAGTACACAATTTGTGTTTTTAAGTATCGAACCATATTTCACTGTGTTTGTACGTTGGGAAGATTGATGAACTTTATGATGGAACTTATCACGTGACTTATAATCTTCCGTGTATTGACGGAGAGCGGGGGGGGGGGGGGGGCGAGGGACAGATAATTGCTGTGTAATATGATATACACAGTGGAGAGGGGGTTTTTTAGGGTGCTTCTGCTATTACAACTAGCATTAAGACTAACGAGTAATTTTCTTCCAACCTAAAGTGCTAAACGTGGAGAAGGGATGAGTGGTTTCTGATACTGCTATATATCTCAGTATTTTGCACAGATTTTCAGTCGGAGAAAGGTGGAAATTCTCTTACCTGTAGTACACAACGAGTGATAACAGAAACCGTTTGTGCGAACGTTCCGTCATTTTGTCCGTCCTCTTTCTCTTTTACGTATCAGACTTCAAGTACTGGAACAGCGTTAGCCGGGGGCTGGACGACCGGGGGATCAGTGTTCAGTTTTAGGCACAATGAAGATAGGTTTCTTTTTACGACAGCATCCAGGTCAGCTGTGGAGTCAATCTAGTCTCTGACAGTGGGTAGTCCACAGGTACGCGTGATCAGCTCGTCGCAAAGGCCGCTACATACACAATTCACATCGAACATACGACGCGAACATGTATGCCCTCAGCGGGATTCGGACCCTCAGTCGCAACCACCATGCGGCTCCAGACCTACGCCTTAGACCGCACAGCCACCGGGATCAGCATCTTTATATATATGTATATGACCTTTAGTTTTCAAAAAGCCAATAAATCCTGTTCTTCACGTTAATGATTAACATGACTTAGGCCTTTCAAAAGCGATATTCAGGTGTCAAGTAACATAAATATATCTGACTTAGTGAATAAGCCAAATATCTGTTGTAAGAGTTAGCAGTGAAAGATATCCCTGTTTTTAACCCTTAGTTAATAAACGAAAGACAAATTTTTTTGTTGGCCATGTCATAGGCCAGTCGGTTAGTAGCCGGCTTCTCAATAGGGGACCCGGGTTACAGTATTTGGCTAGAGCAATGTGGGATTTATAGTGAGCAAAGTACATTCGTACAGGTTTTTCTCAGACGACTTCAGTTTTCCCCAGTTATTGATCATTCCACCAATGCTCCTTCCCCAACTTACATAACTTTCTGTGCAAGTATTTGCACATTACTGGGAATTTTCTAGGACTTACGCACAAATCAGGACATGGCTGCTGATTATCATTTATCAGCCTTTCGATGCGATTTGTCTGAGCCACTGACAGCACCATTAAATAAGTTGTGCATCAATACAGCTTATCGAACGTTCAGATTGCTGTTAACAGCGGGCATGCCTGCAGAATGAGGCTCTGCGCTGTTAAGATCAAAGGCGCCAGTGTATAGCCGTGACAACTGATCACGTTGTTGATAGGAACGTGTGGTCTCAGTAATCAGGTTCTGAATAAGGAACCTGCAGTGTTGACTAATTGCTATGCAACTTACGGGGTGGCCAGTTTGCATACGGTTAGTCATTCGTGAACTGTCGGATTAGTGTCCCGTGGGGTAAACAAGATTCAATTGAGCACACGTGACCAAATTGCACGCACAACATTCTGATAGTGAACGTAAAGACGTTTTTATTTCTTATTGTCTCACTTTTGTTTCTCCCAAAGTCTGATCTCTGCTGCTGATAGTCTGCCCGGCCCATGTCTATATGATAGTCCATTAAAATCCAGCCCTAACGCAAAAGAAAACATGCTGTATCCATTAAACAGAATAACCACTTAATTCTACATACAGAAATAATCGCGGCTTTGTGCGAGAATCATAGAAAAACAAACACACTGTAGGATAAACTACCGTCTGTAGATGACAGAGCAGTTTGCCGTCTGCAATCGTGCTGCGACGTAATGTGTTACATATGTTTTGTCATAATCTTGTTTATCACGTGCTGAAGCGACTTCCCTTGGCTTAATTAGAGCCACACAAACTACTTGAACACAAGAATATCATAACTCGGGTAAAAAGTTTGGTGTGTCTATACAGCTATCGCCGTGTGCTTATTCTCCTTCAAATGCATATCGCTAGGAAGGGCAAAGTGTCTCATGGCTGGTAACCAATTCTGTAACATGTCCTGCGGTTTTGTACGGGATTAAAAATAAACCCTTATTTTCATGATATCGTCACTTGAAAAAAAAACACGCCATGTACTGCAGCGAAGAATGAAGGCACAAAACTTAAAGAGTGACCTCAGACTATCTGGGGAACATAACGGTTTAATTCCTGCACATTGTGCATAAAATGAACCCGCAATACTGTTCATCCCGCGGTTCCATTTTCCGGAACTCCTTATCACGTTTTCATTAAATTTGGTATTGGGGAGAAACTGTAATATTAGTTGTTTTCTATATATGGAAAGGAATCACTTATCCTAATGGGAGGATGTAGGAGTAGGATTGATCGTGTTTGAGAAGAGGGTACTGAGGAGACAAGTTGGAGTCTCATTTTACGGGCAAAGTTTCAAATAATGCGAATCAAAATCAGAATCAAGTGTGGGAGGTAGCGCCTCCTAATTAGGCGCTTTTTCATTTGTGTTCCTTCAGTGTTGTGAGAATATGACGATTTTTTCCAGTTTTTCGAGGGAGTGTACTATAGTAATTAATAAAATTATCGTTAAATCAGTTTTTATTGTTTATGTACTCATATTGCTTAAAAAGTATGTTTAAAAGCAAACACGCACTAGAATTGTAGATTTATGCGCCCCGAGATCACACCCCTCGCATAAAATGCGACAGCACTATATAGCTTCACTGCTTAGCAAGATCGGTGGAAGACAGATCTTGTCCATTTGTCTTAAAATAACAGTAGCCATATACACTCGTACACACCCCTTTTGCGTCGAAAGGTGTTAAAGTCTTTAAGTCCAGTCCTTGTACAGTGAAAGAGGCGCGATAAAGAGGTCTTATGAAGGTCTCTAGTACCTTGTGCCCTTCTTCCTGAACACCAAAGATTGTTACATGTTTTATTGCCGTCCTTTATTCTGCTATCAACACTTGCCTCTAATTGGCTTTCTTGTTGTCAGACACTTTAATAATGGAACTGAGGTATTGACTTTTATCCCTGGATATACTTGCTTGCATTGTCAGTGTCACAATATGTAACATGTAAAGTTTTCAAGAAGATATAACTCACATTAGATAATTAAAGTTTACTTATGTAATTAAAAGAAAAAAGATTCGAGTTTTATGGGATTCTACGCCGTGTGCACTGTAAATTTTTACGGACGTTTTGACGGATCGTGGTGCCTTCATATAAAGAGTCTTTTCAAGGAATGCTTGAACCTGAAGTTAAGGGAACTACGATCGTTCGAAACGCCATTAAATGTGTCTGTGCCAGTCGACACGGCGTAAAATCCCAGACGACTTACATCTTCGGTAACAGCACTGTGAGATCATCAAATCTCACATAAAGTAAAGAAGCTTGGGAATAAGCGTCAGAACCGATTCCCAGAAATCTACCGCGGTACTTGCACATCACTTTAACGGCCGTGGGTACCCTACATATTCAAAACAGTACGGAGTAAATTTCGTAGTATCTTTCAGTGTTCTCTATTAGGTCAGCAGTAGAAATCTGAACTCTGACATAGGTACCTTTTACTAAATTCGGCGTATATGTGTTTATGTCAGTGTGCCCCAGATAAAGTCTTCTGCTGCAGATTAAAAAAAACTTATCATGTCCCCGGAGCAATAAAGCGAGTACATTAAAACCTGAGTGCAGTGGAACACGGGTGTGTTAATTTAATACCAAAGAAAATTTTAAGCAAACTCATGGGAGAACGGTAATTTTAATGATTCCTTTGGGCGGCATGTTTGTGACCGTTCTTCCAAAGGGGCTTCTTAAAAAGCGGCAGTGACACTTAAGTTGTTGCGCAGTTTTGGCAACGTCCTGTTGCTTGTAATGACGTAATACAACATATTACAGAACCGTGTAAATGTTACACGTCATCACCAGAAAGGTATCCACGGGTATGCCGAGAATCCTTTGGGCTGATCAGATCACTTGGGAACCGCTTGAATTTCGTAAATACTCGTACATAGCGACAAGCAATAAATTAGGCCGTGATTTAGAATTTCAGCGATGTTGGTGTCTGCCCTTTGCTGCTAGTATTTATGTTTGGGTTATCACTTGCGTGATAATTTGCGTGAACTTTAAATTCTGTTGAATATAATGGAAGAGTTGACGAAATTTGACTGTAATTGGTGATCCTGACTCTTCAATTTTCTGCTCAAAGCCTCCAAGAATCATCCTTGAACACACTTTCATGCCCACGAGGTTTATGTTATGGATGCTTGGATAACTCTGCTAATAATAACCCTGGCATTTATTCAAATTTCGTATCATTTTAAGAAATAAGTGGTCTGTGAAATTCGACTGCACATGTTTAGAATATTTATTGCCTTAAATTTCAGCCAGGGACAGTATCTCTGGTTTTTTGTATGATTTCCTCAGAATTCCAACCGACCGATATAACTCTGCGGATGTGCGTCGGTCTTTCGATTTGTGTAGGCTCTTAATTCCCTGGCACCAGAGTACAGGGACATGACAACAAGTGATAACAGTTGGAGTGTAGAGGTTTTTTAAGAAACTGCATTTAAATATAGCGTGTTTTCACACACACAAGTTATGGTTGGGAAGTTTGTTTCTGTTACTTTTCGTTTTGTGGTTTTTCTTTACGTCAAAATCACGTGTATTCTAGAAATAAAAGTAGCCTGTATTACATCTTATATAAGACTCATTTGTGAGACTTTCTTTCTACAGTTGTCATAAATGACCCATCCTGTTGCTGTCAAGTCCAAGCCTACGCGTTTTTCTCTCAGTTTTTTTTTGCGTTTTTGACTTAAATGATTTCTTTTAAGTCACTGATTTGCCATAATCATAGACATCTCAACTTAGGTGCACAAAATGCATAAAATTGACGCAGAATGGCGGGGCCCTTCTTTCCACACGTTTCATCTCCGAAACTCTTGAATGGATTTTAACGAACTTTGGTAAAGGACTTCTGTACGATCAGGAATTTTAAAACGTAGTTTGTACCGGTCTGATGTAAAACTTCTTTTACGTGAATTTCAAATCGAAGTTTTTCGAGGTTGTTATAATTTTGAGGCTACACTTTGTTTATCAGCAATAAATGATTGACGAACCAAATGAGACATGTAAAATGGGAAAGAATACGCTTGGAAAATAAGTGTTTTGTCGTTGTATTTTATTTTTGTTGCCCTTTCATTACGCATACAGTACTGCACCAGTATAGGTCATTAGTGAGTCACTAATAATCAGCCTTTATTTGAGTTAGAATTTAATTTTTTAAATATTATCACGTAATAAAAGTGATTCCTGTAATTCAGCATTTTGTTCGTAGTTGTTAAATGATGTAATGATGGGGCTGTAAGAGATTGTTTGGTATGCCTGTTTCAAACAGTGTGCAACATCTCTTTATTTTTCTTGCTCTGTAATTTTGGTAATATGCGAAACGGCTTTGTTTTTGATGGTATTTAAGGCGGATCTTGGTTTGTTACGCGTTAATTTTTTTACTTTTGTCTCATAATTTTTCGCACGGGAGTTTATTTATAATTATGGATGGTAAGTAGCTGAGTTCAAATGGCGGGTGGGTCGGGAAGCAGTGTTTTGATCTGATTATGTTTTGTTCCGTTTCGCACTTTTCAATTTCTCTCCTCTGTGATTATGGTTTTGACGCATTACGTCGCACGTAATTACTTCTAGGCTTCTTCTTCTCCTCCACTTCATGGTATAAGTAATGAAGTCTACATTTAATTACACATAATTATAACAGTCTGATGTTTCTCTGCACGAAATGTTCTTGTGTATAGGCCTAATACTCCCGCCGTCCTGAAGATACCGGTAAAAAGATGTCGAATGAATTCCTTGTACCAGTAGCCCCTTTGAACTAAATTTATCAGCTGAACTTAATTTTGGTTTATATACACTTTATTTGAAGTGCGGATCGAATCCTTTTTCTTTTTCAAAATCAAGCACAGTAATATACAATAGAAGTTTGATGTCGTGGCGACACAGGGCGTACTAGAAGTTCTGTATTACGTACTTTTCGACATACTGTGTAGGTAACTGACTACAAGGCCAGTATTCTGTGATGTGTGTAGTGAGATATATGCTTATGGTAGGCAAAATGTGTCAGTGCAATACTTATGACGAACGTGTAGTTCATACGTTTGGTCTCGGACGCTGGGGGGAACATTGGAATTTAAGAGAGAGGTAGTAACGGAAGATGGAGAAAATTACATAATGGGGAGCTTTATATGTTTTCCTCTTTAGTATTCTTAGAATGCCTAAACAAGGAGAATGAGATCTGCGAGGTACTTACAGGGAAATGGGAAAGAAGTATGTCTACAATAGGCCCCCAGGGACGAGACCACTTGGAAGATCAAGGTGTGGATGGGAGGTCAATATTAAAATGGATTTTGAGACACGAGTATATAGATGAAATTTGAATTTAATTAGAGTTACTAGGTTTCTGGGCGTTGTCAATCGTCTGGTGTTCCACAAATGGCACAACACTCCGGACCCTGGATCAGTTTCCGAAAAGTAGGGTTTTTGTTTAAAACACCGGAGGGTGGGCAAGATCCAGAAACCAAGCGATTTTACGTACGACATACCTTTGTCAGAACCCAACACAATGTGTTTAACTGGTTTAGTTCACGATCTGTTTGTGGGCTTTTACTATCAGCCAAATAAGTATCGCATTTTCAAAGATCCTGTACTATGGTGTTACTTGCTGTACGTGTTAACAGAGACGTTTCAGTAGTCTAGCTACACTCAGCATTCAATATGTTACGAAACTGATGTTGAAAGTTTTATAGAAAAATAACTGATTCCTAGCCACACAGTTTGGTTCCAATCACGTCATTACCATGAAACTATTGACGTCTGATCTCAGTGGCCGTGACTGAAATTCTGCAAGGCCCACGTCTCGAAGTCCATGTCTTACACAGCTGAAATAATTTGTTCTCTTCGCGGTACTGTCCACTGACAGACAGAAGAACACAGGATAAAGTCTCTAGAATTAGTTCAGCTTATATTATGACGTGTTGAAATGTAATTCTAGGAGCTGTCACCTCATTGGACACAGAACTACGTTACACATGTCCCTTCGTGTTACACCAGTTCTCTACTCTTGTTTTGTACCTGAGCTTGTAACCTGAATATGAATCCCAAGTAGAGATAGGGAGACGTCACCTCGACTTCATGAAAATCTACTCCTTATTATACATCTCAGAATACCGTATGTTCAGTGAACGTGTGCATTCGGAATGTAATTGCGTATGGTTCTGTTCTTTCTTCAGAACTTCTGTTATATTTATACGTAAGAAACTTTAGTTTTCAGCTTTCTTTTTTTCGGTCGTGAATTTTGTCTTTGTGTGAGTTTACTCCACTGTTTCTACAGGTAATTTTGTATAACAAAACGTCAACAGCGCATTGGATTTGCATAATATACACTGTGGTTTCTCGTGAAGCTGACAGTTACATAGCATGAAGTTTAATTACCGTGCTCACAAACGCTCACGTTTGGACCTTAGCTTGACTCCATGGAATCCAGTTTTTATCTTCATAAAATATTTTATGGTGAAATTTAATTAATACTGTACTCACATAAACGCTTCGTTATCCCAGTTTTCTCTTTTAACAATATTTTTCAAATAAAATTTTGTTGCTGTTTGTCGCCCTAGCGGTATTAGCTGCAGGGTGCAAATATTAATCTCGTAATAAAATTACGAGTAGTATTCTCTGCTGTTGCTTTGCACTTCTCCATATTAAACTGAAGGAGCACAATTTTATTTTTGAGGTTATCTTGCCCATCATATGGCGGGATTATACTTTACTAGCCACGTATTCGTCATTCGCCCTTCTTTGCATCGAATCGCATTTTACTTACAACTGCAAAGGTGCAACAAATCTACAAATATTTCAAAGAATAAATCTGTTAATGTCGAATATTATCCCCCTGCATTACACCATGGGCGGGCTATTGCTATTGACCGCTATCGATACTTATCAATTAACATGTTACTCTCGATTAATATCGCCCTGCATTACACCGTGAGCGAGCTATTGTTATTGACCGCTATCGATACGTATCACTTAACATCAGTTACTCTCGATTAATATCGCCCTGCATTACACCGTGAGCGAGCTATTGTTATTGACCGCTATCGATACGTATCACTTAACATCAGTTACTCTCGATTAATATCGCCCTGCATTACACCGTGCGTGAACTGTTGTTGTTGGCCACTATAGATTCATATCAGTTACTATGAACTGCTGTCGATTATTATCGCTATGCGCTACGTTTCCTCGGCCCCCTATTCATTCTTAGAGCAAACCAAGCGTTAATCTTGGCTGTAGGAGTGCTGCCATCTCGCTGTGGTATGTCGTCTCGATGCTCATCTGTTTGTCCAACAAGCCGTTAAGGATGGCACTTAAGGTACTGTGTACAGCGCCATACGCCCCGATCCCGTGAACAGATTTAGAGTGCGTGTGGCACGGCTTATCGTATAATCGCCTTAAAACCACAACCAAACTTTCAGGCTGCTGTACCTGTTTTCTGATGAGTTGCGGCTGCCACAGGCAAATTGGCACTTCATTGTGTGTGTGTGTGTGTGTGTGTGTATATATATTTCTGTGGCGCAACAGCCTAAATCGGGCCAAGGCCGCCTCGTTTGGAGGTTTGTATTTCTAATTAGACACACAACCTCGGTATAACTCCTCTGAATGAGTGATCAGCTGGTCGCAGAAACCGCTACGTACACAACACACAACAAACAAAAAACGAAAGAGACGAACATGGATGCCCTCAGCGGGATTCATGTGTGTAAATATTATGGTTCCTACAAGCATAAATCCGTATGCACTTCTTTTCTTGCTTAGTAACCTTCCATAGATACATCAGTCAGTATGCCGCTTCGCGGAGGTAAATAAACAGTAAATTAGTCAACAGAAATATGTGTCTACATAAGACTGCTATAGAAAGTAAGCAGTTTCATTTCTTCAGTGCAGTTCATTTTAAGAAAAACACGAGCGAGCACCGGTGCTTTCGATGTGGAGTTTTAATAAGTGTCTTTCTTACGAAATTCCTTTGTATCTCTGAAGAGGTGCTAAAGTTGTGTGATGCAGGATGAAAGTCTGATCTGTAAGCAGAAGTGAATGCCAAATGGGATTCCTCTAACGGCACAAGAAAAACAGACTGAAAGTGAAGTTTGTTTACGTAGCTGATACAGTGTGCTTGAGTTACAAAATGTTCAAACATCGAAGAGAAGTACATAATTTATCTGCCATAAATATGTCAAGAAAGATGAAAAATGTTTGGGTTTGGACTGAAGATGATATCTGTGTTCCTTATGACAGAATTTCTCATCTTTGGCTAGTTTAGTTGCAGGCGTTTATTGAGCACAGTCCAAGCAATAAGACTACAGACCGCAACTTAGAACGAAGCGAATATAATGTGTTACTCTATAGCGTTGAATGATAGGATGAACATGCCCTTAATCCATTACTGACCAATAATTTCACGTCCATGCAGCCAGAGTATCTCGATCAATTTATCGAGGGTTATGGAACGGATGAGCGAAGAATCAAGTTCTATTTCCGGCGGTAAAAATGCTTCTGCTTCCCACGCAGTTTCCTATCAAATGGGTAAGGGGGGTCATATCCCGCCAATAAGACGTCGGGAGTTTCAGCTGACCATTCATTCTCTAGTCTGTCTTACGACAGGTCCATAGCCTCTTCCAAAGCGAATTCTGCACGGAGTGCAATCTAGTGCCTCCTCTTTCAATTTTCAGTATCCTCTTTTTTCCTTAAGGCCATCCAGTAGCTGCTTACATCTTCTTCCTTGCCTTTCCATTACTTCTATCCTTCCCTATATCTTTCCTTCAATAATGTGTTTTAGAAAGCAGTGCCTACGCAAGATGTGACCTATCTAATTAGCTTTACTCCTTTTTGTGGTATGTAGGATATTCCTTTCCTCCTTGACTCTGTGTAATACTTCTTAATTTCTCAGATCATCATTCCAAAGAATCCTCCCCATCCTTCTGCAGCACAACATTTCAAAACTTTCCAGGTATTTCTGATCTCGCATTTGCCTCTGTTCTTAAAAGAGGCTATCCATGAAGAGTAATCATCTCGCAACACTTAGTCCAACAAAATGCCCTATATTAGTCCCAGATATTTTATATCACAATGTCATGTTGAACACATACATGTTACGACTCCTTATGGGATCATCATCAGGGGATCACATTACAGTTACACTTCGCAAAAGAGAATTATCAAGATGTAGAAAAGTAAACCAGTTAAAATGTAGGCATTGGTATAACGGGTCCTGGTATACAGTGTTTAGGAGACAGGCCACATATTTAAGGAAGGATAAGGCCGTAGCTCTTATCTTTCATCAAATATGTAGCCGTTGGACATAGGATATCGGGGGATATCAGGTGTGAATTGTGACTGTCCCAAACCAAGCTCCTCAAAGTACTTTTTGGCGACCAGTTTTATCCGCACTACTACTTGCCGAAAGCTTATTTGTTTCTGGTCTGTCGTAGTAGCATTTAGCAGTATTAACTTAATGTAATTCTGAAATTTTGTAGAAGTTGTCTCTGAGTCAGTGGCTTGTAAATATTTGTTACACGGAAAAGTGTTTATTTCGAACCTTTTATTTTTTGTGATTTTTATTGCCAGTTTTTCTTGGCGTTAAATGACTCGTAAACAAAAATATTGTTCTAAAATTCTGTGGGATTCTGACGGTGATATATCACATTTGGAATCATTCAATATTTGAAATTTTTTCATCTTCTCGTGTTTTAATACTTATTTTAACCACGGAACGCTGGAAATGACTCCAGTACTGTTGTTGTTAAGAACTGTTTTTTGTTTAAATATTGTTGTTACCCGTGGCTGTACTTCTGAGTATGTATTGTTAATTTGAAAGCGTGGGTTTTATTAAGACACGTTTCATTTGTGTTTGTAAATGTTCCATCTGTGTCTTTACAATACGAATTTTTTTCTTGTTCAGATCTTCTTTTTCAGCGATTACCTCATTGAATTGTCTCTATCAAGTGTCATATCTGAGAGTTGTAATACATACTTCTGTTACTGTGGAAACTAGTTAGTTGTGCTATGGTGTTTGACAGTCCATTCATAATGCAGATACAGTCACCTGTTTCTGGCTGATGGGGTGATGCCATTCTGTTCACACACGAGGACCAGGAATTGGTTCCCTAATACCCAGAGCAATCAAACACCGCTTGTATGTGTGGGTATTAAGTGCATGGCACGAGTTAAATTATTCATTCCATTAGGGATCGCTGGGTGTTGTAACTACTCATGTAGCACGGGTGTGAACCTTGGTCTCTCGCTGTAAGTGAATAACAGCTGAAGAGGGTGTTTGGGAACGGAGTGCCCACGATGATATTTAGACCTAAAGGGAAGTAACAGCGGTACAAGTGTCGTATAGTTTGTGCTCTTCACGGACTGCTATTTGTGTGTTTAAATAAAGGTGGGTGGGATGGTTGGGAAATGTCAGCCAAAGATTACCAAATATTTCGATGTGATGGACTTTGGGATTAAGACTGATAAATTAACACAAACGAAATCAGCGTAGGCGTATAAATAACGAGTTATGGTACAAAGTAATAACATTTCGTAAAAAAAAAATAATAATAATAATAATGCACTCCCATAACATGTTTGCAATTATGAATACCAAAAATTGCGACCTCAGTGGATTTGTTCAATAGGAAATTGGTCTTTGTGAGTTCTACACGCAAGTTCTTGTCGGTTGCGATTTAAATCTGTAATGAATTATGGTGTGTCATATTAATGTAGTAACAAGTTGTTCTTACTGTGTCATGTACGTATAAAGATTGTCTGTGTGAAAGACGTCCCTTCACGAGACTGCAGAAAAAAACCACACTATAAAGGGAAAATATTATTCTCCAAAATGTAACAAAGTTTAAATATTTGATCTGAAAGTTAAGGTTAGACTTATTTGTGAATTATTACTTGGAAAGGCGGTTGAAGCAAGCGGTTGGGTTTAATTTTAACATACGTCTCTGGTAGGACCTAGGAAATCCGCGAGGCAACACGCATGTCAGTGAGGGTAGTCTACACGACACTCTGAAAGCGATTGGAAGCCGTGGTTCATATACTTCGATAGGACACTTTTAACCATTCGACTGCTGTTGTGGTTATGTAAGTATGACGCTGCAATCACTCGTATGAGGAAGCAGTCGACCTGTTTAGTGGTTCTGTTCACGGCATTCAAATTTTCACTTCTCTCTGGATGTTGTATAAGCAGATATTTTAATTAACTTCTTGTAGCTTTTAACTTAACTGGGGGGGGGGTGATATTTAAAAATTCGTTCATCTCAAAGAGAATATTCTTCATTTCTGTTACAGAGTATGATCGGCTAAGGAAACTACTAGTTTTTTTGTGTGAAGGTAAAACACATTGCTAATGAAGTTACGAATCTTTGAAGTATGAAGAGCATGAACTTATCTTAACTTCCAAGATCTGAGGTTCTCACAGCGTTGTTTGTGAGGGTTAACTCTGAAGGGATATGTCACTATCGTTGGATCAGCGGTTTCCGACATTTCGTAGGAAGGGTCAAGCATTTCGGTCATCTTCGACTGCTTCTCCCTTGAACATGAAGCCCCTACTTTTCTTCGAAAAGTCGGCAACCACTCACCCAACCACACAGCATTATATTCCTAAACATCTGAATCCTGATATATTAACTTCAAGCAACTTCAAGGCAAAGTTGGTAAAACTGCTGCCACCTTTTTCTTAACATCATTTGTCGAAAACTCGGCTACGAGATAGAGCATCCTGACTGAGACTGCGTAAATTTCCTCAGGCCCTCCATCCAAATACCGAAATAAAACACCAAATTGGCTTATGGCCGCTGCATGCCGCGTCCTTTCAAATGCAGTGTACTCTAGTTAGTCTGTAATTTGAAGCTATATAATGTGGGTGCTGACAACGTTGTTAGTATTCCAACAGTAGACATAATTTGCGTTGCCACTTAGACGGTTAAGCACCATAATGAACCCTTTCAGCCGTACTCTAATATTTCGCTAATGACATCCATAAATGATTAATATCATTTGAACGTCGCTGACATCTGTAAATGTTTTCAGGAAATTAAGTAGATATTTTCGACCGATAAATTGTAATTAAACACTAGGGACACCTCTTGACATTTTCAGGCAATGAGTAATGATATTTTATGCTGAATAATTGTAATAAAATACTGAGTACTTCTCTGGATGTTTTCACAGGCACCATATTGCGTAGGAAAATACATGTTAGACTATCAACCTGCCTTATACACTGCTTTTAACGCTATACATTTTTGCAGGTCGGTTCAAAATTCTACTTGCATATATCTTCGTACTGACGAGGACGTTGTAGTTGTTATAAGGCACAAGGACAGTAAATTTACCGAATAGGGTCTCACTCAGCCTTTGATTTGTAAGTCAAAGTCACATCAGCGGTGAGATTCGAAATAAGCCCTGTCGGCCTGTCGTGACAGTACAGAAGAAAAACTAACGTAAAAAGAGTTTCATAAATAATTCCTTAACTCAAAGTGTCGGGTAAATGCATTTCGCCTTCACAAGACTTACGTTTATAAAGCTAACCCTTAAGATTAATTTTCCAAATCGACAGTTTTACGTGGTTAGCCAATTAAAACCGTGAACCCACTCGCCAATTGAATGCTCCTTAACCACCAACTCCGTTGATGTTATGCGATTCAAAGTTTGTTCCAAGAAATTAAGCTGATGAAGTTGATTTTCACCTGTGTGACCACATCGTCCTTCAATATGTCTGTAACCAGATTCGACTGTTCCACATATGTCGTACACGTTATGTGTTCCTCTCATTATATTTTTATCACATACCTTATATCACATATCATGACCTGTGACAGACGCAGTAACAAATAAAGTATGATGTCTAAAAGAATTGCAAGCCC
This sequence comes from Coptotermes formosanus, assembly GCA_013340265.1. Lineage (NCBI taxonomy): Eukaryota > Metazoa > Arthropoda > Insecta > Blattodea > Rhinotermitidae > Coptotermes > Coptotermes formosanus. The sequence goes on along the minus strand of BLKM01000254.1, from coordinate 2,357,048 downwards.
TCTCTCCGTGATTCAGCACTGACTTTTGGATATTTGGTATAAGGTAGGGTTGACATCGTTTCCCATAGGTGTGTAATAGACAGGAATGCGAAGGGACAGTGCAGCTGATTGGCAAATTTCATTAATGAGGCAGAAATACGGAATAATTGATCACGTTTCGTGATTAAATTTCATGATTCCGTTGATGTAATTGAAGAGTCAGATGGAATAAAAACACAATTTTTGTGTCCGTTGAGGCATGTCACTTTCCTCTTTTATTTCCTCTTTTTCAGTTTATTGAACCAGATGTTTCCGATGCTATCTCCTAGGATTACCTGGCATTACGCTTCGGAAACAGATGGAGCGTGTGATGATTGTTGTCTTGACAGTAATTTGTTTTACGTAGAATGCGGAAAAGCGACATTTGATTTTTTAAATGTGTTTTAGTTTGTAATTAATTTTTATATTGAAGTCAGAAGCCTTCAACATAAAAGGTCCAGCATAATTAATTCAAAATTTGGAGGAAAGTTCTATAAACCCAAACAGCAGATTGGCTTCCTTGGACACTTCTGATATTTTTACCAATACCCCCACTGTCGAAACACGAACTGTTTTAAACAGTGTTCTTGAACTAAACACGATCAATGATAAGACAAGATATGAGCGGCTGAATTGTTACGATATAACAAAACAAAGCTGTTACTTTTGTGACTGCAAATGATAGACACAAAATGATCTTGCAATGGGTGCTCCATTTTCCGCCTTGCCCTCGGAGAACTTCTTGTGATCTGCTGAATCAGAAAATATTATTAAATTATCACCCAAACATAACATTTTTGGCCACTTTCCTTAGGCTGACGACGTTGTCATCATATGTAATTCTGATAAAAACGAATATAAATTTACTCTTTACAGATTTCAGCCAGATCCACCCAAGACTACATTTCAGCTTAAAACCAGAACACGGCAACGTAATTAACTATCTTGATCTTTTCATTCATTGTTTACCTAAAACGTGCATTTACTGACACAATTTTTCACTTCAAATCATGCCATCCGGTTTGAACACAAATAAGCCTTAGATATCTGTATAACCGCCTAGATATATATAACCTAAGCTCAACAGCAAAACAACAATTAATTAACATTATTCATAATATTTTGTACAACAATTATTTTCCCATGCCTCATCCTAAACAACCATAATCAGTCCAAAGTAAATGATGTAAACAATCAAACTGAAGAAGAATGGGCCACCTTTACACATGCTGGGAAGGAAACCTCGTTCATCACCAAATTATTTAAGCCCACAGATCTGTACACTGCCTTCAAAACTAGCAATTCCATAGAATACAAGCTGAGATCTAAAAGATAATGCACTCACATTAACAGCAAACAAGCCTACATCTTCAGCGGTATTTACAAACTTACATGCCCTGATTGTGGCAAGGCGTATGTTGGCCGGGCTGGTAGAGGCTGCACTGAAAAGTTTAAAGAACATTTTCTTTCTTTCTTTCTTTCTTTCTTTCTTTCTTTCTTTCTTTCTTTCTTTCTTTCTTTCTTTCTTTCTTTCTTTCTTCCTTTCTTAGATAATTCCACCTGCACATTCGCACAACACTTTGTGGAATATGGTCATTCTTTCGATAAGATGGAGAACATCATGCAAATCATGCATTTTAACTAAAATGGCGCTCATATGGGCACTGCTGTAAAGTTGTATATTTAAGAAGAAACCATGAAAGATTATCAGCTCAATGAAGAATACCCAGTACAACCCAAAAAATGTTTCGAAACCATTCTCCAAGGTGAAGGATGTATGACGTAAGATATAACCTCTCCCATCTTGCCTCCGCAGTCCCCAAAAACCCTTACAGTAGACCTTCACACATAGGATAGGTAAGACCTGCCAAACACTGTCCACAACATGTTACACAGGTGCGTCTCCTAATAGAAATTTCGTAAACATAAAACCAGGCGAATCAATAGTGGGATAGAAACACATTCCAATGATAGTGCAAAAGACGGCGAAAGTATTCATAGACTAAGAGTTCTTAAATATTAGTACCATGTAACTTGTTTAACCTTTTAAAGCCTAGCGGTAACTTTACATACGACCAGGTTTAATATTAAAAAATTCTACGTGGTGCCCACATTGCGTTTATGTGTTTTGTACGGATCTCAGAACAAACAGCGACTTTTGCCTTATAAAACATTAAGAGACTGGTTTTTATAACCGAAGTGGAGAGTGTTTACAGCGCGTTACGCACTGAGTCCTTATATAAAACAGATACGCGTCGTCTTTAACCTTTTAAAGCCTAGCGGTAAATTTACATACCACCAGGTTTAACATTAAGAAATTCTACGTGGTGCCCACATTGCGTTTATGTGTTTTGTACGGATCTCAGAACAAACAGCAACTTTTGCCTTATAAAACATTAAGAGACTGGTTTTTATAACCCAAGTGGAGAGTGTTTACAGCGCGGTACGCACTGAGTCCTTATATAAAACAGATACGCGTCGTCTTTAAAGGGTTAATTCTCCTCATCCTCTCTTATAACGTACCGTAAATAATGTTATTTTCCAATCCTCTAAAATGTCAATACAAGAACGTACCACTTAAATGCCACATCTCCGAGAGAGAGTTGCACCTGCAAATAGCGAGACCTCTATACAAGTCACACTGGCCGTCCTCTGAAGAATAACATACGCTCTTACTGATTTTACCTTTTAACACTATTACTTATCTTCGCAGTGATACATTCTTGACCTACTAGGCCTGTTCTTTAAAAACTATAAACGTAGTTATATAAATACTATTTCCCAAGGCTATTCTACCTGTGCTATGTACAGTATATTCACATAGCAATAACAATTCTGAGGTTTCAAAATCTCAATCTGATATAAACTGTGTATATATACATTCTTTTAGTCTTGTGCTAAACCTGATGACGGCCTTTTAGGCCGAAACGTGTAATTGTGAATAATAGAATAAATTGTTGTGTTTTGACGGGACTTGTCATTGATTTCAGGCTTCCGTCGCGATGTTGATGAGATCTGTGCTCTTCTGGGATATTACACAGCTTCGTGTCGTACTTGAAGATGGGACCGATACTTTGCCCCGAAACGTCGGTAAACAATTACGACACAATGCCGCATGATATCCCAGAAAAGCGCAGATTTCATGGACTTTTCGTAATTTTAATTGGCCAGTGTGTTCTCATCATAACGTCTATTAAAATTACTTAGTGTGGGCCGGTGTGTTTCCGTTGTAACATCAATTAAAATTACTCAGTATTAGCCGGCATGTTTTCACTGTAACATCAATAAATTACTCAGTATTAGCCATGTCTTCCTATTGTACTCGTAGTATCAATTAAAATTACTTATTATTAGCCGGCATGTTTTCACTGTAACATCTATAAATCACTTACTATTAGCCAGTGTGTTCCAATTGCAACATTAATTAAAATTACTTAGTATTAGCTGGCGTGTTTCCTCTATAACATCAATTACAATATTTTCCAGGTTACTTCTCGTACTAGAGTCATCCTACAGTATCAAGGAAAATCTTGTGGGGTGAGTACTGCATCCAGTTTATTTATTGATATTTTGTTTAACGTCGCTGTCAGAAGTTTATATTATACAGCGTCGGATGTTGGTGTGGTCAGTGAAAGATGGATTACAGAGGTCGTGGGTAGAATCGGGCGTTGCCCTACTTGACGCACTGTCTCTTTGCTACGAAGCTGAAACTGCAATGACCACGCTTACCTGTCACTTGCTATTGTTCCTTACAGCACGTGAATTGCCGGGGATTTTCAGGAGGATTTAATTTTGATAAGATTGTCGCAGATCACCAGGGCTCAAAGAGAGGGTCTCGTGCAGTAATTATTTAATATTTTGCGCTTGAAAAAACGAAGGTTACAAATCGTGTTGCGAGTGAAACCAGCAACTGCAATGTAGCATCCGTACAGGGTTCTTACTTACAAACGTACAAAGTAATCAACTAACGTGTTATCTGCGTTACTACTTCAGAAGAAGTCTCTTCGCTAGCGGGTAGTCTTTCGTACGAAGCTAACTGCTGTTCATGCTGTCCACAAACTTACCGCCCTTTTAGGTAAGGCAAACGTTCCTTACATTTTTCACAACAGCTCTCCAGCGGTGTGTTGCCTGCTGCAGAAAATCCTGTCCACACCTTCGCACCCTACCCCTTCATGGTTTATTTCTTTTTTATTTTCTCAAATTTTTCTGTTTTTCTGTATTGTATTGGGTTGTGTTGCATTATACCTTTGTGTTTCAGGCAAACATGATTATTTTAGTGTTTATATTTAGGCATTGTTGAATGTTCATGCTGTTTGACTAGAGTCGTGTACGCAGTAACACTACCAACACAGTACTTACTTGGACGTGCTACTTACACTGTCTTCTGCTTTTATTTTTGTATAGTATGTGGCTAGCCAGGCAATATATTGTGAAACTCCTGGTAATGTATCACCTGATTCACTTACTTGATTAGCTTACAGTTTCCCATCAAACTGAACATTCAGCTCGGTAGTGAATGTCACATTAAATAACTCAACGATCTGTAGTTTTTTTATTATTTCAATTGTTCGCAAGGAAGAAAGGGGCATAGAAATAACAAAAGATTCGTAGTTGTCACGCAACACATTTGTGTGACGTTTCTTGAACTTTAAATTTTTGAAGTTCACTAACTTCAGTTGCGGCCACTTATAAAGTTAGAAACTACGTGCAAAAAAAATTCGAGTCATTCGTCTTTTTTAACCTGTCATATTCAGTGTCACAGAACTGTAGGAATACTTTAAAACGTAACACTAAACAAAAGAAATAAATGTATGGAGCGAAAGAAGTAAAATTATAGACAGACATATCAAACATTAATTACTATCATTAACGTTTTTGTGAAAACTGATAAAATGTTATGTAGGCTGTATGTCAAGTAGCAGTTAAATTGAACCAAAATGATACAACTTTGATCACCTCCATTGATTTTAGTAAACTTGTTTCGCCTTAATGCGTCGAGTTTCCAAGCTGAAATATGTTGATAGACAAGAAACCCTTGTAATTTATTTATTGTTACGGAAGAGATATAGGTCTACGCAAAAGAATTGCCGGCAGATCACTTTAAGGACGTAGGCTTATACGGGAGGATAGTAATACGATGTTAGAAGGTGGCGTGTAAGGGTGTGGGTTGGATTTAGTTCATTCATGATGCAGACTTTTGGGGGGATTTAGTGAGCGCGGCAATGAACCTTTGGCTTCATAAGACGTTTGGATATTTTGTGTGCGGGATACTTGCGGCTATTATCTTCTCAGTAAGTACAAGTATGCTGCTCCACAGTTATGCGCTGAACGCAGAGGACGTATACAGGCCGGCGATTAAGGAAGTGCTTTGGTGACATCAGAGTAAAGCGTGTTACGGGACTTCTCGACATCTACGTGCTTCGCGGTGGTTTGTAATTGGCACTCAGGATGGCCCGTAAACGTTTGACTGCCTCAGAGGGCTTATTCTTAACGACTCAGCGGGCTATCTGTATCGATCACACCCAGAGGAAGCAATCAGAACGATCCATGAACTGCCGCAAAGCAATTGGTTTATACGATTCGGCTTACTATTTTTATCAAATAGTTTCATTCCACGGTCTGCCTCTTATTTGGGAAACAGGGTATGATATCATCTTTACACTGTTCTCACTGGGGGCCGGGATAGCGCAGTCGGTATAGCGACTCGCTACGGGCAGGAAGGTCCGGGGATCAAATCGCGGTGTCGGCGAAATATTCTGCACCCGTCCAGAACGGCCCTGGGGACCACCAACTCTCTTATACAATGGGTACCGGGTCTCTTTCCCGGGGGTAAAGCGGGCAGGGCGTGACATTAACCCAACCCCCATTTAATGCCGAAGCTAAAGAAAGAGCAAAGCTATACCTCTTCTTCTTCTTCTCGGGGCCTTAATGGCCTGTTCTAGTGTGTACTTTGACTGTTCTCACTTGTGCGCTAAAATCAAAGGCAGTGTTGTCGCTGTGCTTGATTCAGCAATAGGTCGCAAAGGTGTATGGGGAAGTCGAAGTATAATTCCACTCAGTTGAGTGGCCAGCATCACGCTCCGTTCAACTTCCTGTCCCCCGAGGAGGAGCTGTAGGTATTGACTGTTTAGGAAGCTGGACGGTCCGACAGCACACTTCAGTGTGCTGTGGACCGGAAAAGCCTTTCTTAGTCTGGGGTCCGCTAGTTGGATAGAGTTTACTCCGACGGACGTACAGTTCTTTTCTTCAGATTCTTCCTTATCTTAGTTTTTTCCATTACTGCTAGGAAAAATACTTTTTTCTGTAATAAATTTTTACTTTCACGTCATTAATTTTTGACACTTTATATATGTTTTGTTTATAAATATATATTTAAACTTTGATGTGCCTGCGAGTTGAGCACTTTTGGGGAGGGAGTCCGCCTAATTTGTGAGGTGTTTAATGAATTCATAATATCAAAGCTAGCGAGAAAGCTTGGTCTGGAATGTAGTTTTGTAAGAAGGAATGTTTGTGCTAAATTTTCTTAGAAAACGTTTCAAATTTATTATTTTAAAACTGAAATATACTCAGATATTACCTAAATTTCAGCTCGTGCCTCACAGTAAATACACAGTTTTGATTCACAAAGGCCAACCAATTATTGCTTCTTAGAATAATAACGCATGCTTTTTTTCTGAGAATGATTTGAAAAATAAATTCTGCGCATTGTGTGCTTGATTGTTTTAATTCTACACGCTGTTGTGCGCATACGTACCACCACGCTTTAAATGTCAGAAGTAAACCGAAACCTGCCAGGCCTCCAGTGTACGCGGTATAACGCGTTCCACTGTGTTGGGGGGAAGCACATTTAAACACAAGTGTAATATAATCAGCAGCATAGTGTTTTAATGCATTAGGAAGGACGGGGTGTGCTATATTTGAAACATAGGGTGGGGCCATTAATTACATTCATGTGACAGTGCGTGTCTTGTGGTCGCCTTGATCAGGAGGAAAATGGCACGCGATCACTTTGTTAGAGCAGACGGAAACATGCATGCATATGTATCCGCACGCACTCACAGACACATGCGTGTTCATACATCTGCGCGCGCACAGACATGTGCGTACACATACACGCGCATACAAAGACCCATACCTTTACACTATTTATTCCAACAACTGCATAATGTTTAGATGCAGAAGTATACGATCATACATTAAACCTCCTACATGTTTCGGCCTTTTGGCTGTTTTCAGGGAGGTATTCGACAAAGAAAATCGCAAGACTGGCTAATTATGCCATAGATGCGCAATATCAGGATTGAAAAGCAAATGTGAAAATTGTATAAAAAAGATTTAAAAATAGAGTGCAGATTGCATGTAAGTATATAATAATATTTGTAATTCGATTGCCCCAACGTCTATCGTAGAATGTCATCTATGTTTTCAGGGATTAGTCCCTGTATCTCCTGTGGTATATACATATATATCTATATAAAGAACCACATAGACACGTAGGAGTTCTTGCATCTGTCTCCGTGTCTACCCAAAAACACAGGTTTCTCGGCTACTCCAATTCCCTGCATCTTACATAAACCGAAATTTTATTACTTTTTCAAGCCAGCCCGTCACTGAACCCTGCGTGAGCTGAATACCCTTTACATCTTCAATTCCCCTAGCTACAGGTTTTTTTAACCCATATAAAGCCTAACTGAAACAAGCTGCTTTTTGTAGACTTATCTACTTCAATATTGCTCGAGAAGTGATATTCTGGTCCAGTTCTTTATTTCTCTTTCTTCTGTTTTTAAGTGTTCATTTCCATTTCTTCTCGTTTTTATTTTTCTAGCCTGTCTTCTTGTTTCTTATCCTTCTCAGGCCTCATGATTTTCCTCATTCTCTTTCTTCTCCTCTTTCTTCTTCTCCCCTTTCTGCTCCTTCTCCTTCTCTGCTCTTTAGTCTTAAACTTTCCTATCGACAGAACTGTATGTTCTGGGACTTAAAGGATTAACGCCATATATCCTCCCATATATTTCTCTTTCTCAAAACGGATAACTTTCCTATAGCTTTTCGACGAATTTACCATACTGTGCCCACCTTATCAGGTAAAATACACGCGTAGTTTTAAGCTGGAGACTGCAGTGATGTAAGTGGGCCGGTATAGCATGGTCGCTGTAGCGACCCACTACGGGTTGGTTGGTCCGTGGATCGAATCCCGGTGGGGGCGGAATTTCCCGTACCCGTCCAGACCGGCCCTGTGGCCCATCCAGCTGCCTGTAAAATGGGTACCGGGTCTATTCCCGGGGATAAAGCAGCCGGGGCGTGGCGTTGACCACCCACCCCCATCTAACGCCGAGGTTAAAGAAAAAGTAGAGCTATACCTCTGCTGCCCGTCTGGGCCTTCACTGTTTGTCCTAGGGTGAAATTTACCTTTACCTTTCCTGCAGTGATGGTCACATCTGAAGTGTAATTCTTCTCTTATGGCTTTTATATGCCACCCTTTCCCTTCCTCTGAATATAATATTTTCTTATGCTTCTATGATGGTCTCTTTTAATGCTACTTCCTTACCAACAAAATATAAGGAACACTTAAGGTTATAACTTCCGTGGCTGTGAATATTGTGGTCTTCCGTGGCATGGGGCCGTGTATTTTCGTGGACACGTATAAACGATTTTGAGGAAAGCCTCCATGTTCAGGGTGTAAGAGTCTTCTGTAACGAAATGCAGGCAGCAGATTCCTTCCAAGATTTTCGTACCCATTTCCAAGCTACACGTCGTCACATACGGCAGAAGACAATTTTTATAACCACAGCAATGAGTACTTCAAATCTAACTCCTAAAATTCAGTGAATGGTTTGCTCCCTAATTAGGCTACGTAACTAATTCTAGATTAGCAACTGTAATTTTGACTTAAGCCGCCTTTTCGCCTAACACAACTTTTCTTTAGCGTAAGGACATACGTGTTTCTCTTGACACATTTTAAGTTCATTGCGCCCTTATTACAGACTGTATCTCCTACATTACTTTCGTTCATTAGTCCATGTATTTAACATAGGCAGTTACTGTCTTGTTACGGAAAGAGGATGGTGGCAAAGAATGAGGGAGGGCACTTCATACTGCCTACTCCAATGCTAGGTACAGTGCGAGAAGCTGTCGTCCACCTTTGGTGTTCAGCCAGACATTAGTTATCTTTTCCTTTGTTCTTTCAGCGAACCGGTTTTTGAATAGTCTTCAAGCTAGGCGGATTTTTAAAAATGTCATTAGCAAAGTTGTGAATGGGACACTGACATGGAGTAATTTAAAATTTTAAAGTACTTCTAGAAAGTTTTTAATAATTATTCTCTCCTGATTCAGAACTTCATTACTGTAAGGCTGAAAGACTTGTTGCTTCCACATAGTGGTGCGGAGTTGAAGTCCTGGTATCTGCTTATTGTAGCCTGTAGTCGTCTGTACCTATATGGAAGTTGGGTTTTCAAACCTACAGCCTTCTGTATTGCTACGTGGATAATTTACGAGAGAATGAACCCTTTAAAGCGCAGTGGTTGCTATATGTTCCACCTGCTTTAATATTGTTCTCTAATTTTATGCATTTGTTTCTTTTGGTTTGCGGACCAAACAACGGTTAATTTCTTGAACGGAACTAACTGGTACGTCTTCATAATGGATCCTTAACAGTCTTTACTGTGACGTAGGAACCGAGTTTCTGTGCATCAATTAGACGAATTAGACTTAATGATGTAACCAGCCTATCCTCATACTGTTCAAAACTGTTTTGTCTAATGTATTTTACTGTGTAAGCAGGTTGTAACCGTGGAGTTTTATGCTCTGCTGTCTTCATCAAATACCATTCTGGTGATCAAATCAAGAGGAATGAGATGGGTAGGGGTGGGGCATGTGGTACGTATCTGGACAGGAGAGGTGCACACAGGGTTTTGGTGGGGAGACCCGAGGGAATGCGACCACTTGGAAGACCTAGGAGTAGATTGGAGGATACTATTAAAACGGATCTGCAATCAGTGGGATGGAGAGGCATGGACTGGATTGCTCTGGCTTAGGAAAAGGAGAGGTGTTGAGCACTTGTGAATGCGGTAATGAACCTTCGGGTCCCAGAAAATGCGGGGAGTTTCTTGATCAGCTGAGGACCTGTTAGCTTCTCAAGAAGTACTCTGCTCTGTGGAGTTAGTTAGTTAGTTAGTTAGTTAGTTAGTTAGTTAGTTAGTTAGTTGGCTGTGTGCAGCATAAAATTCAGGCAACGCACAGCACTAACGTGTCGGAGTAGCTGCCGCACGCACATTGCCCACTGCCGCCCTGTGTTTGGATAAATGTTTAAAATTTCAGGCGCACGCAGCTAAGTTAGTAAAACTGCAACGTACGTAATTTTAGGCTGTCTGTTTTATTCTGCGGGCCTAATAGACAGCACCCAAGATATTATGAAATTTACTCCATACTCTTACCAGTATGCATCGTAGCCAGTGGTGTTAAAGCGATGTGGAAATTTTGATTTAGTGGCTTTTTATGTGATGTAAATCCTCATCCTTAACATGTTTTAAATTAGATGAGTAAATTAAAAGTTTTATCTGGAGTCTTATCCCTTCTTTAAAATTTTAGATAGAATATATTTTAATATCGATGATGCAAGCAATCATATCCATGGCGACGGAGAGGCGCTTTTGGCACTTTTTCGCAATAGGTTCTGACACGAGATTGAAGAATCTTTTCTAAGAAATGGAATATATCCGAATTTTAATGTGTGTTACCGCACTGTGTTTTAATTTAGATTTCCATATACTTTTGTACAGTATTTGAAAATTGCTCCTTTGTAGCTGGAGTCCCAATTTTCTGTGTAACTGACAGTCGATCAGTCCCTCTTAGCCTCCGGCCTATGTGAGGTTTCTTAACAGATGTTCACGTATATGTATGTAGGGATTCAGTACCAGCCTTGCAGAACAGTATATAATCCAACCCCATTTCGGAGTCCAACCATTTCGTGCTGTGTAGCGAAATAATCTTCTTGTGTTCTGAGCGTCATAAATACACTGAGACAAATGAACAGGCTTTAAAATGTAGAAGGATTTGGTCCTATATACGTCGTCGTAGCAACTGTACTTTATTACTGATAAATCTGTTATGTAGCATAATACAAATTCTCTCCAGTAGCATTGTTTGATGAGTCAGTGCAATGTAATTGACAGCGTTACCTTTATAATTCCTGACCGGCTTCCGTTTATTATCATGTCAGCTCAGATAAAATGACAGTTTATATGCATATTTATAACCTATCACAACATCAATTTTATAAGCGTGGCAGAACTGTTTATAAAGCGAAGCGATGTAATTTCAAAGCGAGTGGCCGATGTCGCCGTAGTTTTTGCTTTATCGAACAGTTTTTTTAGGTTTGAGTGAGATGAGAAGTTGCACATGTTGGGCTGGGAATGAAGCCATTGTTGTCTCTTTCATTGTATTTTCCTGCGTACACACCGAAAGGCTGAAGAAACAAAGCGGGAATAGTCTGCATTCTGAATTATATCTTTATTATAAAGAGTTGGACTCATTATCTCCTAACCGGCGATCATGTGCGGATTTTTGTGTGCTGCGTGTATCAGAAAGACCTGACCGATTACAAATATTTCACTCTTTATAGCAAGGATTATTTGCTTTCTGTGCACCGTCTAGTGCCTGAGCCCAGTGCCTTTGAGGTTGAGATGGCTATTGAAAAGCTAAAAAGTCACAAATCACCAGGTATTGATCAGATTCCAGCAGAATTGATTAAAGCAGGGGGTAGGATTATTCGGTCTGAAATCCATAAACTTATTATTTCTATTTGGAATAAGGAGGAACTGCCTGAGGAACGGAAGGAGTCGGTCATTGTGCCTATTTATAAAAAGGGTGATAAAACAGATTGTAGTAACTATCGAGGCATATCACTTTTGTCGACTACGTACAAAATTCTATCCAACATTCTTTTGTCAAGGTTAACTCCATATGCAGAGGAAATTATTGGGGATCATCAGTGTGGATTTTGACGTAACAGGTCAAGTACTGATCATATATTCAGCATTCGTCAAATACTTGAGAAAAAATGGGAATAAAATGAGGCAGTGCATCAGCTATTTATAGACTTCAAGAAAGCCTATGATCCGGTTAGGAGGGAGGTCTTGTATAATATTCTCATTGAGTTCGGTATCCCCATGATACTAGTTAGGTTAATAAAAATGTGTCTAAGTGAAACGTGTAGCAGAGTTCGGGTAGGCAAACATCTGTCTGACACGTTTCCTATTAAGAATGGCTTGAAACAAGGAGATGCTCTGTCGCCATTGCTTTTCAACTTTGCTTTAGAATATGCCATTAGGAGGGTTCAGGCAAACCAGGAGGGCTTGAAATTGAGTGGTACACATCAGTTTCTGGTTTATGCTGATGATGTTAATATACTGGGCGGAAGCATACATAGTATAAAGAAAAATGCATAAGATTTAATGATTGCTAGTAAGGAGATTAGTCTAGAAGTAAATGCTGAGAAAACTAAGTACATGGTCATGTCTCGAAATCAGAATGCAGGACACAATCACAAAGTAATTATAGATAATAAATCCTTTGAAAGGGTGGAAGAATTCAAATATTTGGGAGCAACCCTAACGAATCGAAACTCCATGCATGAAGAAATTAAGAGCAGATTGAAGTCGGGGAATGCTTGCTATCATTCGGTGCAGAATCTTTTGTCTTCCAGGTTACTATCCAAAAACACAAAGATTAGGGTATACAGAACTATAATTTTACCTGTTGTTCTGTATGGATGCGAAACTTGGTCTCTCACACTGAGGGAGGAACAAAGACTGAGGGTGTTCGAGAATAGGGTGCTGAGGAGGATATTTGGGCCTAAGAGGGACGAGGCGACAGGGGATTGGAGAAGACTACATAACGAGGAACTTAATGACCTATACTCATCACCAAATACTATTCGGGTAATCAAATCGAGAAGACTGAGATGGGCGGGGCATGCGGCACGTATGGGGGAGGAGAGAGGTGCATACCGGATTTTGGTGGGGAGACCCGAGGGAAGGCGACCACTTGGGAGACCCAGGCGTAGATGGGAGGATAATATTAAGATGGATATTCGGGAAATGGGATGGGGGGCATGAACTGGATTGAGCTGGCTCAGGATAGGGACAGGTGGCGGGCTCTTGTGAATACGGTAATGAACCTTCGGGTTCCATAAAATGCGGGGAATTTCTTGACTAGCTGAGAAACTGTTAGCTTCTCAAGAAGGCCTCTGCCCCATGGAGTTAGTTACATCGTCTAATATTTTAAAAACAACACAACGTTTAGGAAAATGGATCTTTTTCAGCCCTCAGGCGAAAGGGTGGGGAGGCCCCATGTGAGTCGGGTCCCATATAAAAAGCTGTTTACAGAAACTGACTGGTGTCTCCCCACTCTTAAACTGAGGACGGGGGCAGATCCAGTTTCTGAAAATTTCTGTTTGTTTTTGGAACATTAGACGATGTGCCCAAACCACGCAATCCTACTTTCATTATAGGTCTGTCGTCGTCAGAATTTGAGATATTGTTCAGTGACGGCAAGGAAGCAAACACCTTACGAAGGGGGCAAGAATAACTTGGCACTTTCAGCTGCGAAGTAATGTGTAATTGGCGCTTGTAACTGAATTACTTTGGTGTGTGTGTATGTATGTATGTATGTATGTATGTATGTATGTATGTATATATATTATCAGACCTCCTGTATTGGATATCATGCATCGTTTAACCAAGCATTTCATTAAGTTATCACCACAGAGGAAACTGTTTCATGAAAGTTGTGGACTTCAATAATATCGGTATTTTCTGTCACGTATTCTTGAATTAAGTCTTTTTCAAAAATTCTATAAAATTCGATTTGGGCTTGATCTGAAGTAGGGAACTTACTGGGATAGAAACCTTAATGTGGATTTCCAATACCAAATTTAATCAATAAACTTTAAGTAATTTCGCCTTTGTTTCGTGGGGACCAAGGAACTGACTTTCCTACCTTCCCATTATGTGCTAATTTTATTCTCTTGAAGTATTAAATGCTGTATCAGTAACCTGACAGAAGAAATTTCGGTACGACAGATAGTTTCATATGTCCGACGCATTTTGTGGTTGAAATCGGATGGTTCTTCCGAGGTTGGTGGGCACTTTTTCAGATTTGTTACATGTCGTTTAACTTTAACACTTTCTTCGTCAAGTTTCTGTAACTGAACGCGTAATGACAAATTAGTTACGGCGTCAGGCAGCCTGTGTTGTTCTTTTTTCTACATCTCGGTAGTGTCGGTTGTCCAGTTTTGTCTACATGTGCGGAACAAACTGGAAACTTTGGTTCTTGAGAATGATTCTGTTCTTGTTGTTCCAGTAACTCCATTTTGAAACTACTGCTTTCAGGCACTGTGCGGTTGGTGTGAGCAAGTTCCGTGAAGGGGTGAAACAGAACAAAAATACTTATCGCGTTCCTGTAGAAAAAATGTTTCTTGTATGAACACAGATATCGGGTTACTTTAAAGCAGATAAATTTTAATCTACTACCAGTGTCAGCAATGGGAGAGAATGCTACTCCATGTAACACTCTGAAGACTGATATTTATTTACATCTGTCTTGTACTTGTCTGTGAGTAACTGAGTCACATCTCCATGATTAGGCCTGGTTTGTGATTGAGTTGCACCTTGGTGTTTATGGTTACCGATTTTCACGGATTCGATAGAGCTTATTTGCAAGGACGTAATGCCCTTGCTTGAGATTCTAAGACAGTTTAATAATTATTATTGTAATGAATTCATCAGTCATTATGAACTGAAAAACCCCCGATGAAAGAGGTCGTGGATTAGTGCGTGAGTATTATCACCCCGGCATATGACGGGCCCTTTTATAGTTGCATGTACGAGTAATTGTCCGTATTTACTCAAAGAGAACAATCTGTATTCGTTTTCAAGAAAACCGGCAGATTCTCTTTAGGGAAAGGATCGGCATTTATTTTCAGCAACGTTTGAAACACACAAATACACTGCGTGGACAAAACGCATACTTCTTAATGTTACAAGGTACAAATCTATGCTTCCTCTGAGGGGCCCTCAGTCACAGCCAACACTTCTGTTTGTTTTTATTAATGACCAACTAGTTTCGGCTTTACAAAGCCATCATCAGTGTCTGCATAAACATGAATGGACCACTGTACATGGGTTGAAGGGGAAGGCCTTCTCCTTTTACAATATAAAAGGGGTTATACAATATAAAAATTTTGTATAAAAACATGCAAAAAAGTAAAAACATGAATATAGAATAAAAGATGCGTAAAACTGAAGTGTATCGAGCGTCGACCATAAAAATGTATATAATTTTGAATAAGCAATGACAGCATCAGTTTTATTCGCAAAGAGGAATTTTTTGTATTCTTATGTTCTCTAGCATTGTATGTAAGTTTCCCAGGTTTTCCTCTATAGATATTCGGTTTTTTCAATTGTAAGCAAGGGCTTTTGATATGGAGTCAGTTAAATTTTGTTGCAGTGGGCGTGCGTATATGTGTGGTAATGCTGTCTCGTGGTTGTATTGCGTAATGTCATACGTGTAGTGATGTAGTTTCGTGCCCGAACTGTAGAGCGTGCGTAGCTTTACGGTCGACACCAAGCTTAATGTTACATCTGGTAGTACACACAGTCAGTCCTGGAGTTTATATGATAAGTCTGAAAGAGGTAATTTTCGGCAGAATGTAACATTCAAGGGCATTCGATCACTTATTGTCCCTAGATCTTTGACTGGTGAATAACTTAAGAGAAACACTGACATTGCGAGCACTGCAAATGTTAAATGTGACTCAGCACCATACAGGAGAACACATGACAAAATTTATCCGTACCTTAGAAAAGGCTTTACAGTTGATCTCAGTCGATATCGTGCAGACATCTAGATTTGTGAACTGGGAGCTCCACAGTCGATAATCCTGGATTGTTGGATTTCGAGTTTCTGATGCTTTTGTCCGATTTTAACCAAAATCGGAACATATCACCAATTCTCAGGCTAATACCAACGCATGAGGTAGCTCTTGCAGCTGTCCAGTTGGAGTCGAGTTGTACCACACCGACACTCTGACGGAGCGATATAACACGGCTAATAGCTTTGCGAACGCATCTATAAAAAAGATAACTTTAGGCCCACTTGGCAACGGCAGCAAAATACAACTATTATTTATGTCATGTCTGTCCGTCTGTCTGTCCTTGTGGACCAGAGCGGCACTCACTAGAAGGACTTCCGTAAACTCTTGTGTTTTGGACATTTAATAAAACTTTTTACCACACATCGATTTTGGTTAAAATCGGCCAAAAATAACGGACACTTTACATGAAGCCCCATATGCGTTGATGATCTCTCGCCATGATTGGCCTTCATAACTGAGGCATAATATGTTGTCTATGTGATATGCAGTGAGGCTGAAAACTGGTTTTTGTAACTGAGACCGACTGTATTCTGTGTGAGGTATGATCTGAGGCCAAAGAAGCAGTTTAGCATCGCCAACAATCGGCTGTACATGCCAAGTGTAAGAGATATCGATTATCAATGGCCGCGCTTACGGTAACTCGACAGTGATCAGTTGTAAATGTGTTGGTAAAGATACGGAGAAATGTTGCAGTGCGTGTTACACCCATCTCTGCCTTTCTGAAAACTATTCACATATTCAGAATCTGGGAACAGTAAAAAAAAAGCACGCTCCAGAAGCATTTCTGTCTGCGGACATACCGTAAACTGTTTTTATCATAAGCTGTATGTTGGACCCAGTTTCTGTTGCTTGGATTTGTTATAACCAACGCCTCAGTCTCCCACATTTACACCCGACTGGTAGAATTCTACACTACATGTTTCAGCTGAATTGAGCCATTTTATTTGGAACCACGTAGATTGAACATTCTGGTTACCCATATTGTTTTTCGGCATATTTTGAAAGTTTGTGATCATTTGTGTGTTTCTTAAGCTACCCAGTTTTTGATAAGTAAAAGAAAGCGCGTAACTAGAAAATGAGTAGGACGAAAAATTAAGAAATGCTTTAAAATCTTAACCTTTATATTTTTTTGTAATCATCCACTTAGAGTACCAAACAGAAGGCGCAAGAATAATATTAAAAAGGGACTCTGAGTGACTCCTGTATTAATGGACATGAAGATCTTTCGTATTCAGCTACACGGATTAAGTTAGATAGAACAATATAATTGGCAATGTGCGATCTTTTAACACTTCGTAGCGCATACGTAATCTCAGTAATATTTAGAAATTAATTTTATTCCTTACAAAGAAGCATTGCTTCCTGTCAAAGGATCAAATGGTCAGTGTTGTTTAGGGAAATAATCCCTATTTATTTTGAAGTTTATACGGAACTCATAATAAGAACGCACGCCCTTTACATTTACGTAATAACCGCCGTCATTTAAATGTTAAATCATATTGACACAGAAATGGAAAACAGTCTCCACTACGTGACTTTCGTACTGAAAGATGTTCTACGTGTAATTTTCGTCACATCTTCTAGGCATGATGGACGTGTCGAAGAAATGCTTTTTACGCCCCTAGAATTCACTTACAGAACCGCGAACTTAGTGTAAAGTTGTTTGCTTTCCTTCATGTAAGAAGGACGAAAATCTTCAACAAAACATCTGAAAGTGAGCGACAGAATAGCTCTTTCCTACACCCAGCTCGTCTACTGCAAGACCTTGTAAAAACCTTCCCGATGCTAAGCAACAAAGTAAAATCCTTGTTTATTTGGAATGAATCCAGGTGAATGGAGGAATTTTCTTATTTCATACAAAAACCTGGCTTAGCCTGTAATATCATTACTTAAGATAAAGCTATCCAGTGTCGTGTCACCCTGTCTCTTAGCACGGAGGTCTGTATCAGTGGATATTAAAGTTTTGATCCTCGTGACACATTTGGGATATGCGTTTTTTTTCTCACTAGTCTAGAACTGGAACAAAGAAATTTTTGTAATGGTTACGCTTATTATTTAAAAATGTAAGATATTTTGTGAAAACACACAATTATCGTACATCAGGAACATCAATATCAGTTTAAGAGGCATCAGTAAATGTGGTGGTGAACCGCAGCATAACAACGGCTTCATTTCACCCCATCTATTTTTCAACACTTTGGGTCTGCGTGTGTATACAGCTACAATCTCTATCAGTTTATTTCCAAAATTTAATTTGCAAATTTAATTTTGTGTATAACCGTTCTGTTTAAAGCCTCTCGGCGCTCTTAGCAAAATCTCAGGGTGCATTAGTGTGCCTTGGCATATCGGTTTAAATCTCGCTGAATCAGAGCTAAAAAAGGTAAAGTTCACCCTCGAACCTGCCATGAAGGCACACAGAGGAAACAGAGACATAACTCTACTCTTCCTTTAACCTCGGCGTATAGATGGAGGTGGGTGGTTAGAGCCACGCCCTGGCCGCTTTACCCCGCGGGAATGACCCGGTACCCATTGTACAGAAGGCTGGGTGGGCCTCAGGGCAGGTCTTGACGGGTGCGGAAAATGTCGCCCCCACCTGGATTCGATCCTCGGTCCCTCAAGCCGGTATCGAGTCACTGTACCGACTGAGCTACACATGTTACGTCAGTAGTGATTACAAATGTTGTGAGTGCAGTGTTTTTAACTTGAAAATGGATG
Source organism: Coptotermes formosanus (assembly GCA_013340265.1). Taxonomy (NCBI): domain Eukaryota; kingdom Metazoa; phylum Arthropoda; class Insecta; order Blattodea; family Rhinotermitidae; genus Coptotermes; species Coptotermes formosanus. Next base: position 2,338,384 of record BLKM01000254.1, on the reverse strand, counting down.
CGAGGGTTAGCGGGAGCACGTTCTGTCAGGAGTCACGCACTGCCCCGATGGTTACTGCGTACACCAGACGGTAGAACCACGCGACACACATTGGTTTCTTTGAAACTTAATCAGAACTCGACGACGTACGGAATTATTTTCGTAGAGGAAGCGTTCGTTAGAGTTATTTATAAAGAACACGTTGCCCTAGAAGCACTGAATGACAAACAGCCCAGAATGTAAGGAATAAGTATTCACGGATCGCTGACAACAGGTGGTCCTCTTGCTTTGATATTGGTCATGGCGATAACAAATCTTTACTGCAGAGTATGTTGTGTATCACGAAATATTTTCATAAAGACGCAGGCGTCATTTTGAACATTAATAAGAAATTCTAAGAAGAACTTGCGACGACTGTTTCCCTTGAAGCGTGTTAGCCCGTAGTTACTGAGAACAGAAAAAGCAACAAATTATCAGTAACTGTTCCCAATTCATTAGTGTATATTCACTAACCATCCTGTGACGCAGTGACATAGAATATAAGCTGTTAACAGTGCCACTTTAACACACGCTTCCTCGCTCTGTGGTCAGCTAACTGCCAGTGAGAGATCAAGTCCCCAGCTTCAAAGACCGAGGATGCGAGAATGATGGCTAAACTGCACGCAATCATGTGACCGCTGAGAAATGAGACTACCATTAATTATGAGTGCCACGCGTCAACAGATGTCACTGCAGGCAGGGGTGTGGCAGGAAGGATATTACCAGAGCGTATGACGTCATTTTACTTACGATATAAAGAGTGGCGTCAGAAATTGTACCGTATTATAATGAATGTATAGGGGGCTGCATTCGCAACAATGAATGGCTGACCAGTTAATAAATAAATGCTCTACTGACTGTTGTGTTAATTTATTATGGTTTACCGCACGACACTCGAACTAAATATCGTCGAAGGATAAACTGATCAGTGACAGATGAACTGAATAGAATAAGGGAGGAAGCCGTTGTGGGGTAGTCTGAGGTACTACGTATTCCAGCATTTCTCTACACGGACTGAAGAAAACCACGAAGCACCTCGGGCAGAGTAGCCAGTATCCGAGTCAAGATTTGAATCCGGGACTTAGAGGACAGGAAACAGTGCCAACGACTAGCCAGCGACCTTTCGATCTATACTGAGTTACTAGCCAGTCTCATAAGTACATGAATGACTAAATAAGGGGCTAACTCACTGACTGATTAACTGATTCGTATACAGTCAGTTCCTAGAAAAGACCGTGGTGTTAACAAAGTAGATCATCCATCACTATTATCATCATAATCCTCGTCCCAGGTTTTTACCGCCGGATCGTACACCAGACCAGTCCAACATATTTCACTAAAATCAACGTCATGCCCCGCCCATATCAATCTACTTGATATAACCATCCTGAAATTACAACGTGAAACATATGAATTATGAAGTTTCACATTACGTAATTATATCTGTTGTTTTTGCGTTCTCTCTCTTAGGATCAACTGCAATGCTGAGATGAATTTAAATGGTAGTACGATTTCAAAGGGAGGAACCACGTTTTCCCTTCTTGCAACTGAAAGATGTAACCGACTTCTTCTGCAACGTGGCTCACTTACACCTGAAGACGGATGCAGTACGTTGTTCTGGAGCATTGTTGTCCACCTAATAGCTAAAAAACAGAAAAAGACGTCGCGAATCTAACAGGCGATTCTCGGCAGTGGCAGAAAGCTCTTTCTTTGACGCCGCCTCCTGGTCGGACTATTTAGCCTCCCTGACGGCTCTTTCACAGGAGTCAAAGGGGCCGGAGTGTGAAAATGGTCACTCACTTCATGTAGGACCGAAGGCTAGGAAAAGTGAACTATATCTCTATCTCCCATACGTCTTGATGAATTCGTTTTTTAAATTAAGGGCTCGGACGTCTTTACGGTTGATTTTAATTTGGGCTTCACTTCATAGAACAGAGTCCCTCTTCAGAAGCCGACAGTCTTTCTACTGGTAGTGACGTTTCTCCAGGTGTTGTGGAACTCCAGTACGGAGCACCGTCTCACAAGGAACGAACTAGTTAAAAAATTTAAGGACGAAATGGTGCATTTCTTTTCTTACATTTGTATTTTTGTGGAAGAAACGTTCTTTAATTTCAATGACGCAATAATGATTTAAGCATGGAAAGAATTTAAGAAGTAAACGGTTTTGTGTAGCGGCAGTGCTGTGGTCTGGGCTTGTTTGGGAGACCGCTGCTTCAAATCTAGGTCGGGGTACCGCCTATTGTCAGATATTTTTCTTGGCTTGTCTCAGTGCACCCAGGCGAATGCTGGCCTCTTGCCTTGATTAGACAAGAAACATTTATTTCCAAATCCAAATTCATGTGTCATCCTGCAATCGAATTTATTTTGTCTCAGACATTAAGTGTGTTGTTAACAGGAACGCGCGTGTAGTGGAGAAACTGGTAAGGTTTCAGAATGGACCGTTTACTTGTAGTGCATGAGGTGAAATCTTAAAGGCTGATCATAAAGCGGGTAATAAAATTTGATTGAACGTCGTAATTTAACAGTAACGTTGAATCACAGTACGCTTGAGCGAACTGATTTGAATGTCCGTGAGAAGCAAAGACAATAAAACGGCAACTGCACTGCCATTAAACTATTTACATAGGAGTTATGAAAGATGTAATAAGCTTTTACGTAACTGGAACGCTTATATTGTGAAAAAATCAGAAATTTAATTTGAGACTTCAGTCTCTTTCTAGAACATAAAATAATTAGAAACGAATTCTGAAAGTTAAAATTAATCTAATTGTGAGACATAAGCGTGCAGTCCCGACTCTTTTCAGTGCAGTTCACATACTCTCAAACTAAGTGAACTAAATTTTTATCTCCGTAATGAAAAGTCTATGTATTTGCGTCTTGACACCCCTGTTTTTTTATTCATCTGGTCGCCAGGCAACAGCTGTGGATAAAAACAACGCTCAAACAGAGGAAGTAGGCGTCAGTTCAATTGGACAGTATGAGGTAAAGAAAAAATAAGACATAGGAAATCTCCAAATTTCCCGCAGGGGTTTAAGAAAGTTTACAAGTACATTACTTCAGAAAACGGGCTAAAAGTAAACGGAAAATTCTAAATATAACTCAGTGTTTAATGTGTTCCATGTCCGTGCACTATATTATACAAAAACACTAATCACCAACAAATGCGCAAAGAGAGTTTTATCATCAATCGTAACACACTCCTACATGTTTCGACCCAGCAGGGTCGAAACATGTAGGAGTGTGTTACGATTGATGATAAAACTCTCTTTGCGCATTTGTTGTTGATCAGTGTTTTTGTGTAACTCAGTATATATGCACATGTGTTTCCACTTATCGATTAATTCAAACCAACTGCTTTCTACCAAACTTTAATGCGCGCTATGTCTCAACATATTGGTATACCGTAACATTGTTTTACTAGGTTGATGCTGGAAAGCGCTGGATTGTAATAGCCTGCTGTCTTGTTGCTAAGCAACGATGTGTTTTTGTTGTTCATTTGTCATACCGCTCAACGTAGTCACGAGATGTGACTATCTTTGCCACCTTCATTGACAACATGATCAACGGACTGTCTGCACAGGACTAAGTCTGGCCTGCATTTGATTATTTTTGCAGTTTAATGGATTCAAATTAATTTTCAGAAAAATAGTCTTCATAGTCCATGTAACTCTGTCCACTGACAGGATCCTTCTTGAGAAGTTAATAACTCGTAAGCTGGTCAAGGAATTCCCGGCACCTAAGGAACCCAAACGTTCATTACTGTGTTCACAAAACCCCGTCCCTTATCCCTCCCCTGCACCACATAAATCCAGTTTTCTTCCATTCTGTTTCTTGACGATCCATTTTAATATTATCCTCCAGGTATTTTCTTCAGGTATTCCCACCAAAGCCCGTGTGCATTTACCTGCTGCCTCGTACGTGCCACATGTTTCGTCCACCTCATTCTTCTTTATGTGAAAACCCCAAAATTGGGTAAGAATTACAAGTTGTGAAGCTCCTTATTATGAAATTTTCTCCAGCGTAAACCTCCCCCACCTACTTAGGCCCAAATATTGTCCTTGGCACATCCTTGACGCCCGCCAACCTATGTTCTTCAAATGTGGGAGACTAACTTTCACATCCCTATAAAAATAGGAAATGTACGTATCTGATACGTGTTATTGTGAAAGTGATTTCGTCACTAAAAATACTGCTACTGGTACGTTTTGCTGGATGTATATACATGCAGTGAGTAATCAAATGAGGGTAGAGTATCCATAGAAGACTGCCTGACGCATCGATAATTACACTTTGAAGCCCAAATTTCTTCTAGATAATGTACCATAATCCAGTTCCCACCTCACAATAAACAGATGGTCGCCATTGCAAAGGTAAATCGCTTACAAGTTTATAGCAAACGAAACTCACAAATGCGTTCTGTTAGAAAGATGCTGAATTTTATAATGTTAAAGCAGATGTTGCGCATAGTTCCACTTCGCTTTCAAGTATTAATAATAAATATTATGGCGATCTATACTTGCAGTTTAGGCGTCATGGTACCAATCAGCACTGTCGCAACTGGTGACCTGTCGGTTGCGTGACAAGGACTTGATGAGTGCTTTCACGTCCTGCCATTTCCGATATTCGAAGACAGTAATTTATTCCATCAACGTCACTCTGCATCCCGCCGAATGGTGCAACAGAGACAGACAGACAGACAGACAGACAATTTGTGTTGCCTGAGGCCCAACACGCCAAGGGCGCAGCGCGTCTGATCTGTAGTCTTGTCCGCTCACTGCTTCTCGATTCATAGGTGTTGTTTCCACTGATTATGCCAGTTATTCCTAAGTTTTTCTTTGGCTGTAGAAATCTTCTGCTTGTGAAAAAAGTGATATTTGCATGTTATTAAAATGGTATACTCAAAATAAAATTTGACATAATATTTGTCTTGAAATCAGATATTTCGGCGTCATGTACTTGAAATTAGTACTGTAGGGTTTAGTCTATAGATACAACTTTAGTTCACGCAAAATTACATCACGTCCACGTTGCGCTCCAACGGGATTGTGTTGTCTTCGGGCAGTTGCTTTGTCACATCACTGATAATGATACTCACCTATGTTATCAGACTGTTACATAATTGTTAATGTAACACTCCATGAGAGTGTGTATATATATGGGCGTTGGAAAGTCACACAAAGATTACAATAACAAACTACTCCATTATTGCACATAAAGTGCTGTGGGACTTTTTCACTTTCATGGTTTTAAATTTCAGTAACTACCACGCCTGACAGTTTATATTCTTTTGTGCATACGTTGCAGGTCGTAGAAATAAGTTCGTCCACTACTGCACAAGAAGTGCCATGGAAGTTTAATAATTTGATAGTTTTAAAGTTTCATAATTAAAGACACTCAGATAGTATCGAAATTGTTTAACTCCTTTATAGCTTACCAATATACTTTTCCCACACACCTGCTTCAAGATCAAGACCTGCTTCATCAAGACCTTTGAGCGTTACAGCCGTCAGCCGCGACGTGACTCTGACTCGACATTCAAGTAACAGAAATCCCCCAGGAAGCTGAAGCACTTCTATAAAATAAAAAACGCAAGAGTAGAAACGGTATGTTGTCAGCCAAGGACTTATTATTGGATGTCAAGAGTGGGAAAAGGGATAAATAAAACACAGTTTCATTGCAGTGTTTTTTAACATCAGGCTGCCACATTATATGTTTGCATTTGAATTTTAACTTGTAGTTATATGGGAAATTTCTCTCATCTTGGTTACTGCGCTTCATGCTTTAATCATAAAGACACGGAACGAAAAATACCAGATATTTTAAACTACACATGTAACACTTAAACATAAAAAAGCTAAAAAATGTCTAGGGGAAATTTTACCTGTGATCAATTAAGCAGGACGCCATGAGATCATGTGGGATGTTGTACGTAGGCCTATACCTTCACGCATTCTTAAATTTGGCCGTAGGGAGAGGCGAGTGGTCAGTTTCATGATCCTGCCGCTTTGCACCTGCAGAAATGCTCTCAATGCCCATTAGCTAAGTAGCCGTATGAGCCCCAAAGCCGACCTGGAATGTTTATGGAAGTCAGTATTGCTTTTCTTCTGTGGGAATCAAACACGAATTCCTCGGCAGTCTAGCACCTAGCCTGCTCGCTAAAAGGACTGAGGGGATTATGCCAGTTCCTAGAGGAATAAGAAATAAACCCAAGTTTAATTTTATGAAATAATCCTCCGTACATACCTCTACGGGCCGATCCCAGTGGCCGCGCGTTCTAAGGCGTAGGTAGGTCTGCGGCCGAGCGCTTGCTGGGATCGTGGGTTAGAATCCGACCGGGGGCACGGATGTTTGTCTCTTGTCAGGTAGAGGTCTCTGCAACGGGCCGATCTCTCGTCCAGAGGAGTCCTACCGACTGTGGCGTGTGTCTGAGTGTGATCAAGTGAAAAACGAAAACCTCGACACCTCCTCTGACCTGGTAGAAGAGGTAAGGACTACGAAACAAAACGAAACGAAACATACCTCTACGGTCCCTTAATTTGGATGCAAATAATAGATGGTTGACACATGTTAATAAGTGTCTAACTGCCTTGATAAGAGTCCATCTGAGCAGTATAGTGTTCGCATTTTGTGGAACCACAGATTTCTTTTTGTTCACGATCCCACCACTACGTATCGTTACCCACAAGAATCCAGTCTACACTCTCCATTGTAACACGTATGGGAGAGAAAAAACAAACATACAGTTTTCGTCGATATACTTGAAGGAAGAAGACCTGAAAGAGCTAAGCACGGATTATGTTAAAATATATTTTAAAGATAAATTTTTTGGGCAGTGTAAATAAAATTTGTCGATACCAATGGCTGGATTCGGAGGTTTGATGAAATAAGAAATGACATTGGAACTCAAAGAAAAGTTAACATTTATATAAATGAAATTTTTGATAAAGTGAAATGCTACTCAGATATAAGACATCGTAGTGCTTACCTCTTCTACCTACTCACAGTAGGTGTCGAGGTTGTTTATTTTCACTTGATCGCACTCAGACACACACCACAGTCTGTAGGACTCCTCTGGACGAGGGATCGGCCCGTCGCAGAGACCTCTACTTGACAACGCAAACATTCACAAGAGACAAACACCCATGCCCCCGGTGGGACTCGAACCCACGATCCCAGCAAGCGCTTGGTCGCAGACCTACGCCTTAGACCGCGCGGCCACTGGGATCGGCCAGGTATAAGACATACGGAGGAAAATTGAAGAGGCAAATGCTAACAAGCGGCATTGAAGAAGAGGACTGAGATGTCCAAGAAAAAGAAGGAGAGGGTAGCTGCAGACCTAATGAGTTCCTTACCCTATTGCATGGAGAAAAGAAGAAGGAGAAGCATTGGCCACAGAATTTCTGTACTGATCTTGAACTTCAGGTTGAAATATTCTCTTTTTAAGTTTTCCTTTCAAGCCAGATTGATCTGTGAGCAGCTGTTTACCCGGCATGCCGGAGGAAGAAAGGACCGTTATTGCCTCATTTCTGCGACACAAAACCTTTACTGAAGTGTGCTTTTTTAAACACATGCAATGGACTTGCTTCGTTTTCAAAATAGCCTACTACATTAAAACATGATAAGAAGCTTTGAAATGAGAGGGTCAATACGTGGATCGCATATCGTACATACATACACACAGCGTGCATACAGTTGCAGTAGCCTACATAGATACACACTTCGCATGCTCAGTAATAGTACTGAAAAGCGCTTGGATCCGGACTGAAAGAATAAGACCGTTACGTGAGATAAAATACGTTGTTGCCTCACCTGTAATTTAAAGCTGTCCCTATACAGGCGTGGGCAGGCCCTTGGGGCCGCAAGATGTTGACGCCCCCAGGTTTCTAACTCATCGGCACATGACGGTGACAAGGTTGTCATCCCTAAGCACCGGCCGCCTGCACCCCGCAGGAGATATTCGTGGTACTAATTTCTGTTAGGGGCGGAGTCGACACCAGAGCCATAGTGTGGCTGGAAGGATTAAGTCAATGAAAAATTCCACTGATCCCATTGGGAATCGAACCCGGGACCTTCCGGCATACAACAGGTATAAATCAGTTATAATGTGAAATCAATTTTAAAACTTCCGCCACCAACATACAAGCACCTGCAAAATGTATTGATTCATGATGCCTGAACCTTTAGAAGCGTCCGTGCCCTCACAACAAGGATGTAATTTATTTAATGTATTAATTTTTTATTTCTTTAGCTCTAACTGCACATGATATCGCCCAGTCATGTGGGGAAGGTGGTTGTAGATGATGAATAAGTAAGGTTTGCGAAAGACGTGATTGTGGCTTATTTTAAAATGCTATCTCTCTCGTGTCTGAACCTTATCCGAGGGCTGACCACGACCTAGCCAGCCACAAAGGCTGCTACACCTGTCGTTGATCAGAGGGGATAGTATCCATACCTGCAGAGAACAGCCGCTGAGTTCTGGGTAGCATAGATCCGCATAGGGTTGTGAACTCTTTACTTCGGCTACCTGCTGCCACCACAGGATGATTTACCGAGTTTATTGGACAGCACCTGCCTGTACTCCCACTCAAACTTTCTGGCACCTGGCAACAAATCAAGACGTAGGAAATGGGGCGAAAGGAATTATTGGGGCGCCTTACATACTAGTCGGAATAAAGGCATGCGTCACCCTGCTAGATAACACCCTGGATTACATTATTTGCACCGGAAGTCTGCGGGCGTGGTTTAAATTTCTTTCCACTGTGCTAACTGATTTGCCCGCACGCTGATTGCCGTAGCCACTTTATAATAACTGACAGGTGTTGCTGGTAATCCAGTACTGTAGCTTCACTGCACTACTTCTAACCTCTGTTCTGGATTGACCAGGCTACGTATTCAGCAGCACCAGTTTCAGTGCGGAGCCTACCCGTAACGCAACAGCGTTCAGGAATTACGCGACCTTTTGTTGTGTTATTCATACTGTGCATATGCTTATAATGGAACAACTGGAAACTTCTACGTGGAACGGCTCACTTAAAAACCTAAAAATTTAAATTCATAACGTTGTAATTTTATGACTATTAACTTTGCATATTTTAGAATTTTGATATTTTAATCACTTTAAGAAGGAAGACAGAATACCTAGTTTAGATGTTGGACTTGTTATTCTTTTGTTCTGAATAAATCCCTGATGATGGCACCCGCGGTGCCGAAACATGTAGGCGCTTTATAATTGCTGCTGAGTGTATTAAGTGCATTACTTGGTTGATGTATTAATTATCAAGCGAACGTCGTAGCAGAACCTGGCCGTCGGACGTGTACTGTTACGAAGATTCGGGTGACATAGAATCTAATTTAAACTGGATTCTGGATAACGTTTTTGCAAAATAGAGAAGTTTTAAGCGATAAAATTGCCAACGCAGGAGGATTTCTTTCGCGAATGCACACTTAAGATGCCCCTAGAGAGTCACTCATACTATGCAATAATTAATATTGCGCAGCGTTATTTACCGCATAGTTTGAATATTGAACGGTTGTACAATGTACTGTGGCAGTCGAATGAAGTTTGAATTTATTGGGCGATATGGGAAAAAGATTGTTTGTGGACACTATTGCGCAGTATCCATTCAGTTACCGTTTGTCTTCCGAGCAGTAAACATGTCTAAAAAGAAAATGCCAGGTCTTTCGAACTATTTCCGATGGCCAAATAGCGTTGCCTAATAGATAGACGCTGACTTCGAGTGACTGCTTGTCACGTCGCAGTCGTTAGTTTACCTACTGTAGTGGTAGCAAAGTTGAGTAGCTCATCAAATGATCGGTCATCCAAGCGCAAAACCTTTTTTGTTGTTGTTCGGCTCACTCATCCTTACGTCTCTCATAAAATTTTCTTGTATGTTGTGGTCTTTGTACGGTTCTTTCGTCCAGTAGCGAGTCTGTTTCTTTTCTGAACACAGAACTGAAGCAATGGCCATGCAAACATTTTCAGTATCACTCGACAAATTTACTCGACCTGATCCAGGAGCAAAATGAAATATTCCGCAGTAATATTTAGTCATCTGTGGAGAAACGCACTACGCAATATTAATTAAAGGTAAAAATGCCTAACAATAATATTGTCCGTCCGGGGGCCACTTCACACACGCTGCGGCAATTATGTTACGTGGGCGCGGGTGTCGCAATCGCCATGCGAACATGTCCCTGCACAAGTGTTCAGCAGATTAATTGCGCCATGCAAGCAATTTCACATGAAGGAAATGTTTCCGCACAAGTGTGGCTGGCCAGCCAGCGCTTGGTTCTCATTACGTATCGCCTAAGCGAGATCAGTTTACACGCCCCGAGACTGATGAATAGAAGCAATAACTTATCAGTGCGGGCGGTAATCCGATAGAATGTGCAACTGCACGAACCAGCCGTTTGAAGCCTGAAGCTTGTCTGAATGATATTTAAATATTCGGTGCATCTCCGTTGCAAAGACTAACCAGTTAACAGTGTTAAGGAGTTAAGTGCCAGTTATTGTGAGAAACGCGCGGAGCACATAACACAGTGGTAGGAAAATTGCAGTTTTTAGTGTAAAAGCAGGTGGTGCATATATATAATCTTCATACTGTAGGGATCGGTGTTTTAATGTTAATTCCTGTTAGAACAGTTATAGCTTACTTGTATTTTGGTCTCTTATATAGCTGTTTTTTATTATGAACTGGAATATGCGTTAATTAATTCGGATGCCTTCCATCATTGCCAGCTCGTCAATTTCATTAAAGCAACTCCCTTATGACCAATCCCCGGGAACACTATGGCCACCCATCTACCTGCTGGAGCACTCTCATTACGCCAGTTACATATATTAACCCTTTGCACCTTATGACATGAAACATTATGCTCATTATATTTCCGTAAATATTTACAGTATTACCATAAGCTTGCCACTTCAACGCCCATAAACCTTACCACTAGCAGGTACAAACTGTGGGATTGTATCTCTGTTAATCTGTGTGACTTCCTCAAAGTTAGATAATCCGTAATTAGATACGTCACCCCTTTTCTTCAAACCCAGCTTTTTAACTCTTTGGCCTGTTCCCACTGGATAGCAGGACGCTCCACCTCCACCGTCATTCCACACATACGGACTGTCAGTATGCCGCATCCCGTATCCTTACACTGGTCTCTTCCGCTTGACACTCATCCTGCATATAACACATTCGATTTGTTTCGAAACTTGAGAAAGGTGTAAAAACACGAAAGCCGAAGTTATGCTTTGGTCTGTTTTTGTAGTTATGTGGGCAATTTGTACACTAGCAACTTACCAGTTAATTAGTCGGTAATTTACTCTGTTTGTATGTTACAATAATTGTCTAGTTTGTTACTGGTAAGTGTGTAGTTTCGATATTTGGCTGCTTAGGTCCTTCAATTAATCAGTAAAGTGCCTCTGAAGATTGAAGCTCAAATACGTTGTATAAAAACGTTCAGTTCGTACCTCACAGTAAGCACTCAGTCTCCATTACAAAGACAAGCCAGTCAATACTGTGTATGGAGCTAGTCGCTGTTTATTGTGAGAAACAAACGAAAGACCTAATAAGTACACTGTGTGGGAAAAGTGAACACTTTGAATGTTAAACCTGGCTGTACGTGCGTATGGCATGCAAGTACTGAGCGTTCAGTGGTTTTTAGGTAATTTAATTAAATAATTACCATGCAGGATGCCATCAGGTTCTTTAATTAGTTAGCTGGTACTACTAGTTTAAGTCAGTTACCTAGTTAGTGGGCTGGTTAATTACTGAGGCTGTTGTCAGGCCAGTTGCTTAGATAACCGGGTTGTGGATTTGGGTTAACCTCAAGTTAGTCGTATCGATCTGAAGTTTAACAGCAATAGTTGTTTCTTGTTATTATTATTATTATTATTATTATTATTATTATTATTATTATTATTATTATTACGTTGGCACTGGATTGTGTCCATTAATTAATATACAAATTTCGAAGAACCTAACAAAAGAGGAAAGTTACTCAGTTGGCTCCACTGCATGAATATAATATAATTAGGCACAGAAGCAAGCCAAACTGATATGCGGAATGTTCGACGTAAAGTGTTCTGTACTTAAGGATGCTGTTATGTTAGTCATTTTGAGTAAGAAAATGCTATGTCTGCATGCGCCTCGTTATCAGACTTTGCACCGTTACACCGCTATGATTATCTTAATGTAAAGCCATGTCTGTAACCGACAATTTTGCACTCAATTGCGTGTTTTATTACGCTGTACAAATCAAAAAGAAAGTTATTTTTCAGATAACACCACAAAGGAAAGATATGTATTACATCTTTATTGTAAAACATGTGTCCAATAACACCACAAAAGAAAATAAATATTTTTTTTCGTCTGGTGCAACAGCCCAACTCTGGCCTATGCCGCCTCATTTTTGAGGTTTCTAGATCACACACAATTAGACACGCGCGCGCGTGCTCGCACGTATATGACTCCTCTGAACGAGTTATAATCTCGTCGCAGAGGCTGCTACAACGCACAACCAACACAAGAGATGAACGTCCATGACCTCAGCGGGATTCGAACCCACGATCACAGCAATACAGCGTCCACAGCCTTAGACCGCACGGCACCGGCACCGGCTTCAAAAAATTAAATTGTGGGTCAGATAATACCAATAAAGAAGAGTATCAATTTTAAGTTATGTTCAAAGAGTTAGTTATTTCAGTTCATATAGTTAAATTAGAAGGCTGAAAAAGAAGCCTTGAGTAGATAATATGAAAGTTCTTCAGTTTCCAGTTCTGTTACGCAGATTGCTGTTCCAAAACTTCACTGTGCTCTACCCACAATTCTGCTCGTCTCAAAGAGGATTTGTTACGTTACTCATATTATAATTTCTCCTAATGCGGTCAGTAGACTGTGAGACTCGCTGCAACAGAACTGCTCTTGTTCCCAACTTGCCCTTTATGTGCCCCCACAAGAAGCAGCCAATAAGCTTTTGATCTGCAGACCTCCCAAGCCAGGCCCGTGGAACACAGCAACCAATCCAGTAATTAAAGTAATGTCAATTAAAGTATTCTTTTACTTGTCAGCCTAAATGAGGTGGTGAAATATCATGTTGAAAATACATCCTTAACCTTGTCTGCAGAGCAGTCTTCTAGCAAAAGTGACAGTGAGTTGTGTAAGAAATTCAGATAGTAAGCTGCAGTCATGCGTCCTCAATGACAGATGGTCCAATCAGGCTAGTCCCACTGATACCGCAACAAATATTTCATGAAAATCAGTCTCCACGTTAAAATTCATATAATTGTATAATGGTTGATAATCGGGCACATGTCGAGTTAGCGTTTTTTTAGTCAAAATGACTCAGGTAACAACATCCTGAAGTCTGGCACATCTTATGCGGAAGGTAAAACACACCGCTATGACTATATATAATTAGGAAACAAATTAGTCAGTCATTTACTTCGGTAAGTGAATGAATTAGTTACGTGGTATAAATTTAAGAATTTTTGTCCAAAAAAGAAGCTGCAGGAAAATGTGTACGACACAAAACTCTTGGCCTATTAATGTACAGTTTTTCGCAGGTTATCCCTTTCATTTACGTTGGCTAGATTTTCTACCGCATTCATTAGTTTCCTTGTGACCGTCGTGACGTCTGTGCTTCAATAGCTGATTCCCACATTGTAATGCAGTAATTCATTTAACGAAAACGGAAGTTGTGACAAGCATGCAGCAACGCCCACCGTCTGCCTGGTTAAATAATTTGCAGTCGCCTGGAAATTAATGGCAGTAAACTGTTGAATGTGTCCAGAAATGTTTTCACTGTTTCATTAAAAGGGACGTCATTAGTGGCACCCAATGAGGCCCCTTCAACATTTCGTATAATGTTATTGAATGTATGTAAGAACAAAAGCTGTTTGGACCAAGAGAAATGAAGTAACAGGAGCACAAAATTAATTACACTAGAAGAAATTTGTGGCCGATCCCGGTGGCCGCGCGGTCTAAGGCTTGTGCGTGCGGCAGCTCGCTGGCTGGGATTGGGGGTTCGAATCCCTCCGGCAGCATGGGTGTGTGTGTCTATTGTGACTGTTGTGTGTTGTCAGATAGTGGCCTCTGTGACGGAATTATCACTCGTCCAGAGGAGTCCTGCCGAGTGTGGTGTGTCATTGAGTGTGATCAAGGGCAACAATAATCTCTACACGCATAATGAGTGGGCAGAAGGAGGCAAAAAAAAAACAACTTTGGCACTGTTAGTCTGCATTAAATATTATTACGCCGATTAATTTGATGTGATGCCAATACCAGTCTCCGCGCGGTCTAAGGCGTGGGCCTACGGCCTCTCGCTTGCTGGGATTGAGGTTTGGAATCCCACCGGGAGGTTTGTTGTCTCTCTTGTGAGTGTTGTGTGTGTTGTCAGGCGGAAGTCTCCGTGAAGGGCCGATCACTTGTCCAGAGGAGCCCTACCGGGTGTGGTGTGTCTGAGTGTGATCGAGAAAGCTCATAGAGGAGGCCTGGACCCACTAGGGCTGTCGAAACATGAGAAAAGAAATTCAATAGACAGCATAATCTGGGAAAGTCGCGCACGTGGCGAATATGAAAACTAAATGAAAACTTTTAAATGCAACAGTATTTTTGTACGCTCTACATTTCTTCTTGAGACGACAAATCACACGTGGTATGTCAGAGTCTCACCAATGTATCAAGCAACACACAGAATAATAATAGACTAGTGACGAGTAACGTAACCTGAGATAAACAACTTCTCTTCCCAGAGAGTAAGACTGTACTCCACTAGACGTGCTCAAAGCAGTTTTCTTGTTTGGTGGTAAATTCGTATCAGGTGCAATCAGGAACGCCTTTTAACGTCATCCTCCATCCAGCAGTACCATTTACTTCTGACGTGCTACCCACACTGTATGACAGGAAAAACACCCTGCATATATTAATATTGTATACCTCAGTCTAGAGTCTAGAGAGACTGTTGTTCTAGAAAAATAAATTTATTTAGTTTCCGGATTTAAATCTATGTCCGGAGGCTTTCAAATTGACTAAGATCCTGGATACAAATACTAGAACCAAGGACGTGCTTAAAATGATCATCTCATTTTTACGTTTCCCAAACTATCATTCACACAGTCTGTTCTGACGCTATATAAATCCTGTAATTCGAAAGAACTTCGTCAGCTGACACGCGATTCTACATTTGGGGTACTCGCCGAAGTGTTGGTGAGCACTGAAGTTTTTTTAAGATACGTCGCCCTGTTAATTAATAAATATTTACGGACATCTTGGCGGAATTCTGTGCCTCCATTTTCAGGTGTGTGCTCTTCCGAAACGTCAGTAATTATTTACCAATCAACACGGTACAGTATACCAGAAGTCTTTAATCTTAAATTACACACAGTGCTGAACTACAGGGTGAGCTGTCTCTGTGCTTAATGAAGCACCAAATTATGAATATTGCAGGGGAGTTTGTTTTGCACCTGTCAGCGACGAAGCCTCTGGTCTTCGGCTGTACAGTCCAGACCCGAGTCAATATACCGACTGATCTATGTGGGGTTCTGTACAGTCGAATTATTATTATTATTATTTGTTATCACCTATATGCAGGGGATCTACAATTACATACCTGAAGCAAGCCATGCTTCTAGGGTATATAGTGTTGCAGCTATTCTGTGGTTACGATATGTGGTACTTGTAGTGTACTTCCTATGATAAAGGTTTTGTACTTTTACATTAATATTTTCATGACTATGTACGCAGTGCCTAATATGGCTGTTTTCACTAATTTCTTAACGTGCTTTCCCGGTATGTTGCTCGGAGATTGTCTGAATGGTTTTCATATGTTTCCAGTTGTCCCTACCATTACTGGTGTCGCTTCTGTTTTTGTATTCCACTTGCACTGTGTTTTTATTGTAAGGTCTTTGTACCTCAAAATCATTTCGCCGTCTTTCTTAATAACATTTCTATTTCCTGGAATTGCAACATCTTCTGTCAGACACGTTCCTTTTCATTATCACGGACATTGTTGTTCGGTTTATTGTTAGGGACGGTTCTGTCGAACTGCACTTGTTTATTCCATAATATGGTTATCTTACCGTCGTGACTTGTTTCTACTAGTTCTATACATGCTCATGCCAATGTTAGTCTTCTGATTTTACCCCTATTTACTTGTACAAATTAAAGTGTAGTTAAGCACACACTCTATCATGTCTCTTTACGTATTTTCCTTTTGCCAATACAGGGCATTCTGATATAATGTGGTCTATTGTCTCGGCAAATTGTTAACGTAGTCTGCACGTGCTGCCTATTTCTGTTTGTAATGTATCTGTTGTGTGATATTTGGTTTGTAATGCCTGATCTTATGCTGCTTTTGTCTCACTTTCTGTCTTTGCTCTTGAGATCCCCCCTCGGCAGCCACACGAACCTTGTTGTTGTTGTTGTTGTTGTTGTTGTTGTTGTTGTTGTTATTATTATTATTATTATTATTGTTGTTGTTGTTGTTGTTATTATTATTATATTAGGAAGCGTTTGGAAAGCACGTCCAGTCGGTTCATAATACTTCTTCGGGAGCTGTCACTTTGGTTCTTTGCCCAGTGATTTTCTACACTTACATCCCATTTCCGAATTAGATATTTTGAAAGCTACTAAATGCCTTAGACCTTCTAAGTTTCTCGGAATTGGAGGCATATGTGACTTTATTTTAAAGGACTGTTTCACAGTATTTGCATCGCTGCTTAGATATGTTATCGATCTTAGCCTGTCGCGGGAACGCTTTCCAGCACAATGGAAAAAAAGCAGTTGTACTGTTTCGCAAAAAGGCAATATTTCTTCCTTTAGTAATTGTAGATTTATTTCTCTTTCAAGTAGTTTTCTAGTGTTGCATTTGTTTTACATGACGATATGCCACAGTATGTTGTCTTCCGACAAATAGCAAAGGGACAGAATCGGGCTCAAACTCTTGTAGCCGTGATGACATGTCGAAGACTAACAGTCTGAGACTTGGCAAGACCTCTGAAGTAGGAATTTCACGCAATGAGCATCAAAAATACAGTTTCTTCTTTAATGGAAAAGCTGGTATTTTTCGGTGTCAGGACCATTCAGTAACGTATAGCGAAATCATCGCTCTTTATCGAAAGGATCCCACGAAGCACGTGAATAAACGGTGGGAAAAAGACAGCCAATGTACGTATAAACGTAACAGTGAGGCGCGTTCGCGTAACCATTATTGCCGTGGAAAAGCAAAAAGTATTACATATTCTGAGTGTGTGTTTGTAGCCTTATTTATCCAGATGCAACGCGTATGCGCCGTATTATATTGTCACCTGTGGCCTGTCTGGCTGTACCATATTTTTCCACATTATCTCTTAAATTGCATGATTTTCGTAAAGAAGTCAATTATAATATACGTGTTTTGATTTTCTCTACAACTTTTGTCTGAAACATTTCTCATTCTAAGAAGAATTCAAGAAGATATTGTCATAAACATGCATACGTCTTCATGTAGAGTACCCCTATTGTTGTCACATTTTAATTAAACTTCAGTTTTCTGGGCAGATTTTCGAACAATACCGGAATGTCAAGTGTCATGAAAATGTGTCGAGTGGAAGCCGAGTTTTCCATGGGGAGGACAGACAGACAGACATACACATGACGAAGCTAATAATTGCTTTTCGCAGTTTTTCGAACGCGTTTAAAAGGGAGAGTGTGTCAGTGTTAAAGGAGTGGTACCACACATAAAATAACCACTGTGCATGTGAGGGGTTCAAAATTAAATTACTTCACTTCAGGCTGTCTGCGCCAGCGACAAAATAAATTGCTCTAGGTTTTCAAATTAAATCTAAGAAGACACGCATGCCCAGTATTTGTTGTATCAATTTATCACCATTACATGTCACATCGCATTAGCCAGTGGACCCAAAACTTCTTCAGTATGTTGTGTGCACAAGGCGGAGGGTTCAAAACGAAAGGGCGCTGTGTGATTAATTACACTTCTGTTGCCGGCGACTTGTACAGAAGGCTGCAACTAAGAGTGGGCATGTCATTCTGCCAGTCTGCGTAATTTTGTGGCACGCAAGTGAGGTTAAGATGAGTGAAAGGACATGTAGAAACATATTACTACTCACAATGGAGTTAATATTTTGTTTCTCGCTGGTAAAATGTAGGCTAATTAAATAATGTCATCCTTCTTCTTTTGCTTCTCAAAGCACTACAGTCCGATGTGGGCCTTAGTTTCCTGTAGAGTCCTCCACCATTCCTCGCGGTCTCCGGCCACTGTATGCCAATCTCTTATTCCCATTATCTTCAGATCCTCTTCAGCCTCATCAGTCCATCTTTAAGGTGGTCTTCCTCTTTTTCTTATTCCTTCCAGTCTGGCACTCACTGTTTTTTGGCATTCTTTGTTATTCATCCTTTCTCTATTTTCATACCATATTAATCTAAGCGACTTCATAAATTTCAAAATGTCTTCCTCCTGTAATATATCCTTTATCTCCTTATTTGTTCTTATTCGCCAGCTTCCTTCTTTTATGGACGATCAGTGTTTCTTACAAGCTCCGTTTGGAATAACTTAAAGAGGTTTCATTTCTTACGAAGTCACTGTTCAGGCTTCTGCCCCTAGCTTAAAATGGGTCGTGTTAAAGTTTGATAAATTTTTAGTTTATTATGTCGAGATAAGGAGCTACCCGTAGGCCTCAAAGTTTATTATGTGTTGAGTACACAATTTTGGAATGAATGTCTGTCGACATTTTATTTCCATTATCTATAACTGATCCCAAGTATATGGAGCCATCAACTCCTTCAGATTTAAATTCCTCTGTTATTATGTAGTGGAGGTATCTTTTTCTTGTGATGGGGAAGTTTCATGTACTTGGTTTTCCCTTCATTAATTTTCAAGCCCAATTTTCTGCCTTCAGTTTCTAATTCAGACAGTATTTCGTTTAAGGTCTGAATCTTTCCAGTGACCCAAAACAGTATCGTTAGCATAAGCACAATTTTATTTGGATTTGCAAACAGTATTTCTCTTTTCTACAGCTCCCTCTGGGACAAATAATATAAATAAAAGTAAAAGAAGGTAAATTTGTCTCTGTGCGTGGCATGAAGGCTTATAGGGGGAGAAGAGTTTTGGCCCCACTTCTTCTTAACCTCGATTCTAGATCAAGTGAGCGGTCATCTTCACACCCCAGCCACTTTACTCCCAAGGGAAGAACCCGCAGTGCCCACCGAGTAAGAGGCTGTGTGGATCCCAGAGCCGGTATGGGCTCTTTGAAGAAGAGAAAAATCGCTTAACCTCCTTGAAATCGAACTCTGGACCATCCACCAGTATTATACAATTAACATATTGTAACTGTAAGTTACACATTTTTGACAATAGTTTTACGTGAGTAATATCACAAACATTCACAAGGACTTTTTCCATTGTCACCAATGTCCAAATCAAAACACTATGTTTGGGAAGCTACCTGCTTCCGAAAAGCAGCGTTTTTTTTAAAGTTGGTGGCATTGGAAAAAGTCCTTGTGAGTGCTAGTGATATTTTAACCGCTTCCAAACACTTTGGGTTGCTTTGCCATTACAGTGACAACGCTACTGGCTGGACCACCAGAGAATCGGTATTCGATTCCAGGTAGGGACAAATTTCTTCACCTGTACAGCACCTAGGCCGGTTTTTGGGTACAACCACCCTTTTACCCAGTGGGCACAGGGCGCTCTTTCTGCGATAGTAAGGCTCCCGGGACATGAAGCTAACCCTCAAATCCACGTAGTGCTGAGGCAAAAATCAGGCGTACCCAAACTCCAAAGCCCGCTTCCCGTGCATATTTATGAGACGTGCTAATTAAGCACAGGAACGGCACTGTCGTAACCATCCCACTTTTATTTTTAAAAATTTCGTACTTCTCTGTGTATGATATCCATGATAACGGGACAGGTATTTTTATCAAATCAATAAAATTTTAATTTACAAAAGAAGGTTATGAAAAGTATTTTAATAACATTCTTAAACGTCATAAAATATGGCTTGTGTTCATGGGTGCGAGGTCGCGTTTGTAGCATCCAGCTAGTTAAGTACGCCAGCGCTATGCGAACCTCTTAAATGGAAATGGTATTAGTTTGAATACTTTGTTTGTCTACCAACTCTGCTAGTAGCACCCCGTCTGCAAGTTGCCAATTTTAAATCTCCCTGTATTATGTACACATAATAGTAAAATAGTGCGTGTCATACTGTACTGACACATGGAAAGTGAATGTTAGCAATCGATGATTCAAGAAAAATTAGTGATACCTCACAATTCGTCGTGTTTTCTCTTTTAGTGGAGAAAATATTGTTGTTCAGATAACAGAGCAATTAATATCTGCACAGAGCGTACTTGGGACTGTCACGGTCGACGATAGTTTTAAAGAAGTTGAAAAGACAACTGCTCATTACAGTCTTCAGCGGAATTAACTGAAATGTCTGTGAAGAGAAGGTGGGAGTAGCATATGTGGTATTCTGCGAGGACTACTTGCGCATATCTGCTGAGTGAGTGAGTGAGTGAGTGAGTGAGTGAATGAGTGAGTGAGTGAATGAATGAGTGAGTGAGAGTGAATGATTGAGTGCGCGAGTGAGTGAGTGAGTGAGTGTAAAGTGTGGGTGCATGAAGAAGATGGCTTTACAATGTATTATTCATTAGTAATCACTTCGCGGAAATTCTTTGAATTTGTCACTCGTCATAGACCCAGAAACTTGTGCAGTTTATTTTATTCGCCCAGTTGGAATCAACCGTCGGCATTACTGCAAGTTTTTAATCGAATTTGAGTCGGATTTGTGCAAAAAGTTTAAACGTACTTCGATTTAGTTTTATCAGATGAGTAGCACTTCTGCTCCTGTTATTGACAGTTGCAAGTAATTGTACACGACAAGAAGTTTAAACAAGCAGTCTTAATCTTCCTTCTTGTTTGTGACCTGTAAATTGTTCACTTTATGTGAAAGGCGTCACACAATTTTGCTAACAAAGCTGACTCCATATTCTACATACCACCACGAGCTGTGACACACTGCACTTGTAAGAGATTTGATTGTCGTTTTCACGGAAGTAGAATGAAATTTCTCTAAATTTATTTAAATGTCATATATAGAAAATATGTAACCTACTTGAAAACAAAAAGATCTTCAGATCTGCGCTCTTCTGGGGTGTTACGCAGCGTGGAGTGGTAATCCTTTACCGACGTTTCGGGACAACGTATCGGTCCCATCGTCAAGGGTCAAGAAGTCCAATGAAGATGGGACCGATACGATGTCCCGAAACGTCGGTAAAGGATTACCACTCGGCGCTGCGAAACACCCCAGAAGAGCGCAGATCTCATCAACATCGCGGCGGAAGCCTGCAATCACAAAAAGATTTTGGTTAAACACGTAAGATTAAAGAAATCACATTTTTTGCTTGGTAGTGCGCTCCAGCAGTAAAGAAAATGCAGACTGTATCCTCACACGAAACAATGTGAGACCCCTGGTTTAGACTGCACCCCAGTGTTTCGTGGTGGAGTTGGTGCGCATGGTTGCGGCGAAATCAGTAAAGTGCTTCATATGACGTTCTTGAATGAATGTGTGTGTTTGTATTTGTGTGTGGAATGTTGGTTATTCTTTCAGATATATCTACGATTTTTCTGATAACTATGCTGTCAGGAATTCTGTCCGTATTATGTAACTTACACGCTGTATATTTATCTCGTCGCCTTCTGTAAAACTGGTAGGGCCTACCTGGCTTCTTTGCTGGCGGTAAAGCGCCCGGCGCGTGGCCGTGAGTATGTATAGAGCTACATACCCTACCTCTACCTACCTGTGCGCCTGCTTGGCATGTCACGAAGCACCCTGTATTTATCTCATCACCACTGTGTTCATACCGGCTTTAGGCTCCAGCAGCCCTTGTCTTCAATAAGAATTACCCTCCTGCCTTCTGTGGTGTTAAGCCTGAAGGAAACTGTATCGTTACGAGTGCCCTGTAGTCTCTTTTCTTAAATTAGCACGTATGTTCGACATCACTTATCATCCCTTTTTTGTTTTAAACACGGCGTTGCAGAAATTGTCTTCATCATCAGGTAACCATATGAAGTACGTTCTGTTAAGTCCGTTACATGGAGATAATTATGTATCCATTTTATAGACCCAACAGGGTAGATTTTTTTGATTCTGCATGGCGCTGGAAGCAAAGACAGCTTCCGAAACATTTTACTTGAAGCAAAAGTAAGATGACGCAGAATGTGCTTATATGTGTCAGTTCAATAAAATGGCTTTGGCACAAATATTTACACGAGGCTATTTTCTGTTAGACATCGGCCTGCTGTCGTTATAGGTAAGTCTGTATACTCGTATACTTCGGCACACATTTATATACATGGAGAAAGTTATCGTTATATCGACATTCATGCTGTAAACGTCGAAGACTGCAGCACTGCCTGTTGGAAGCAGCATGTACGAGACCGAGCGTTGTCTAGCTGTAGTGTATACAGCAGCACCGGCGCTAAATACGAATTGTGTAAGTGAGATATTTGTGGCGTAGTTACCAGTAACAATTCTTTTTCTTCCTTCGTACTGAACTCGACCAACAGAGCAATATGCTGAGCGAGGATTCGAAGTTTTTAAGTGCGATGTTTATCTTGCCCCACTCAAAGTTCATCCACTTGTGGATAATTCTGTGTAAACTGGGTAATAAGTTGTGCAGGCGCGCATACGTGTCCCATCTCTTTAGAATCTTGACTCGCAGAATTTAGTCTAAGCGATATTGAACACTTTTGGCAAACCCTCCTTTACATTCAACGAGTAATCATTTCTTTCGTATCTTTACCGATCTCTCCCTAACCTCCTGAGTGGGCTGGGATAGTGTAATTTGTATGGCGACTCGCTACAGGCTGGACCGTCCGGCAATCGATTCCCGGCAGAGGCGAATTTTCTGCACGCATCCAGACTGGACCTGGGGCCCACAGGGCCTCCTGTACAATGTTTATCGGGTCACTCCCTGGGCGTGGCGTTAATCATCCACACCCAACTAAAGCCGAGGTTAAATAAAGAGTAGGGCTATATCTCGACTCCCCCTCTGGGCCTTGATGGCAATTTACAGGGTCAACTTTACCTTTACCCTTATCTTTTGACTCTGGCTAGTGTTATGTCAAAGCAGTGGAGTAACTTTTAACCTTTATTCCACATATGGCACAGCTTATAGCATGAGCTGCCGTCTGTGGAAGTATGGGAAAAATATTTTTCCGTGCAAGAGTGTTGAGAATGACATAACAGACGCAGTCTCCTTATATAGGGACACATGTAGTTACTTTGGACATCACAGAAAGCGCAGGGTATCTCCATTACTATGAAAAACCAGTTACGTTCCTAGAAAAGAATTTTTCTGTTGTGAGAATTGTACGGAGCACAAATGCAGCGTGTTGGCAAAGGTAAACTAGATAAACTTTCACATAGGAGGAAATGTAAAAATCCATCATCGCCTAGTCTTACGACAGGTCCGTATCATCTTCCAAAGCGAGTTCTCCAGAGAGTACGATCTAGTGCTGACCTATTTCAGTCTCCAGTATCTTCTCGCTTCTTTAAGGCCATGCGGTAGCTGTCTACATCTTCTTCCTCTTATTCTCGTCCCTTCTATCTTCTTTCCATACACTTAGTGCCTTCGCTTGGCAAAATTTATAACGGCGTTTTTTGCGTTCAACAGCTTCCACACTATTCAATAATTTATATAGCTAATCCAAGGAATATTATTAGTGCTGTCTCAGAATACATACAAATAAGGCGTTAATGTAGAAGCAGCGTTGCTGTAAATGATGGCCAATCCGTGCAATTAGATGCCCCCTATCCCAGTACTGTGCGTTGGATATTAGGGTGAATAAATCAAGGAACGTGGGACAGGCTTGGCATATAGTAAATACAGAAAGATGAGAAATACATTACCTGCAAGATTTAGTTAGGAGTCTTGCGGGACAACTTAGATGTAGATGGGAGGATAATATTAAAATGTGTCTTACAGTAATAGGTTGTGACGGTATGGATTTCATTCGTTTGTCTCAAGACGGGTGATAGTTATGGGCTGTTTTAAACACGATGTCTTTTCGGTTTTCATAAAATGTAAATTTTTTTATTAATTGAACTACTTTTATTTTCTCAAACAGGACCCTACGGACTCTACGCTGTAGAAAACAGATTTTATATCCTCTCCTTTCCTCAGATGTACAGCTTTGCTCTGCAGTCTTCCAGTCTGTCGTCGCGTTGTACAAACCCAAGATCCAAGGTTTTGGAATGTAGGCTTGTAAACGGATTCCAGTGACATTCCGATAAAGAATAAGTATGTAAATTCCAGTAGGATTCCAGTAACCGAATGGAAGGGTCATCTTATGGTATTCACTTCACCCACAAGTATTTGATCCGTTAACCATTTGATAGGTTCTGGTTATCACACACGTCACAGTTAACGTTCATTAAATCGACGTTTTGCCTACTAAGAATAAAAGCGATATTTCTATTGAAAGCCATTAGCCGGACGAATTTATTGTTGCGTTAGTCTACGTATTTTCTGTGAGGTAAGAACAAAGCTGTTGTGTATTATTAAGGTCGGTTTCGCTGTTTAAGTTGTAAAGTTTCTGACGATAGAGTATTCATAACGATCTGTCTAGTCCCATTTCAGTAGAAAACTTAACCCAAAATTTGTTCGGATTACATGAAGAATTTGCTGTCGTCTCTCTTATACACTTAAGTACGAATAGCGAATTTGCACGTTGTGTGTAACTTCGATTTATAGGATAAATTTCATACTTGCGTTTTGAACATAGACACGTATTTTCTCTTCACTGCAGTGTCCAGATCGGCTCTGCAGCCCACCCAGCCATATTTATAATAGGTACGTACCATGGGACGTTTCTTGGGGCGTGAAGTGCCTAGGCATGAGACAGCTTACTTCCACTTTTCCCTGGAACGGAGCTGTACTTTCGCTCTTCTTCGTGTGTTCACGGTTTATTCTTTGATAAAGCGCTGGGACCATTTTACCTTGCCATGTATTAAAATGTATTAAACTGATATAATTCTGTTTTGAAGTTACATGTAGGCGGATTTATGTACATCATGTAAGCATAAATATTTATGTGTTGGTATGATGGGTTTTTAACAATTGTTATTTAAATTATACATTCATTTTATCCCTTTCTTTGATAGGCGCAACATTCCCCCTTGAAGAACTGATAGCTTTTGTGTTTAGTTATATGGTATACAAGAACATAACTTCAATGCTCTGTGCCCCTCATTTGTCAGCACTTAAGCGAAATGTCCTTGGATTCTCAGCAACTGAAATTTGGCCCTGTGCATTATCAAAGTCCCCCAGTGTGTCCTGCTCTAAGCCAGTTCAGTCTGTTACCGCATATTGGCTGTCGTGTGATCATATGTTTATGAAGCTAGAAAGTTCAAATCGCTTTACGCATTATTCCCGCAACGGACTGCGGGGTCATGAAATGTTTTTCTTTGTATTTCCGTAAACATTCATCAAGTCAAAAAGCTTTTCAATTAGAAGCTGTATGTATTAATGAGGTCCTTACAATTCTAAGTTTCAGGCTGGTTAGTTGTAATATTCGGAAAGTAAAATTAAATCCGCCGCTAAATGTTTCGTATAAATACACCAATACCAATATTAATGTAAACCCGTTTGTTAGTTGTGGATATGAAACACAGATATGCATTATGCTTACAAAGCGCAGTGCAAATGAACCGACCTCAATTAACAACCGGGTGCTGGCCTCGGATCGCTTATAGGATCACACAGAATCACGTAGAGATTCTGGTAGGCCACAACGTCCTTCTTTTAACCGTAATTTTTCTTTGATCCTACGGTAATTTTCGTCACATATTGCAGAACGTTTGTTACGTCTTTTATTTTGTTTCTGATTTCTTGGCTGTCTAATTTTGAGTCGTTATCTATTTCTTTTCTCCACGTGGACATTTGATTGCTTGACTCTTTCCAGTTCACTGTTTATTTGGATTTTGCCGTTTGATTTTCCCTCTGAATGTTTCTGTGTGGCTCCTTTGCCCTTTGTTTGCCAGACTTTTCTCTCTGTTTTATAATCTCTTTGCACATCAGTTCCTTTGCCCCTCTTTGCACTACTTTGCCTTTCTGTCCAGATGACAGTTTGCATACTCTCAGCTTTCGGACTCACACTTTAGGGTCGAGACACGTTTCCTTGGGCTTGTGGAGGTTTCCTCGCCCTCATATTCATTCCAGTGGCTGCCTACGTGAATAGAATGATGATAACGGCCTCAGTTTTCTCTCTTCTCTGTGAGTCACATTTCAAATAAGGCATCTGTGACGGGCCACTCAGTATATTCAGACATAGTACATATTGAGGCCTTTAAACAGTATTTAAAAATTCAGTTTCTTCTTCACAGAAGAAATACTGAGTCTGCAGTAAAGACCAGTTGATTATTGCTTTATAGAGAAATGATCGTTGTTTGTTATGAGACTCTTTATGAAACCTATAACTACGCTGTATGGACAAAAGGCAGACGTCATTTGTGGTTTGTCTGAAGATGCTGTCAGTAGTTCCGAATATATACCGTCGAGCACTAGGAACGTTAATGACTGGAGAATTGGAAAGCACGTAGAAGGAATCAGTCTGACCTAATGTAAGGTGTTATTTCGGCATTTACTGACGGGACTGAGGACAACTACGAAAACATTCAGCACAACAGATATTTCGATTTTCGAACACGAAGGAAGAGTGCCACCCACCCGACCGCGACGCAAAATCAGAATTCCTTATTGTGTGAACACGCAGCACTGCTGTGCTTACAGGGCTGACGATGATGGAAACGCATATGATCTTGTTGTGGGAAGTGCTGTTGGTCAAGGGAGTTGTCGCATTTTCCTGGAAGGAAATAATCGCCCACACGTGACTAGCCGCTTGCCGTGTAAAGACGCCACACCGCACAGAAAATTGAATACCTGCCGCAGTATTCTCTACAAACCCAAGTCACATTGGACGAGTTGGGACCGGCTTCGCTGCTAGATGGGCGACCCCGAGCTTGCCGCTTCTTAATTTTAAATTATTTCTTCGAACATAATGCGCACTATTTCCCCTCCGAATATTTTATGGTGTATGGGTGTAACAAATTCAATGGGCATAATATACAAGCAGAATCATGGGCTTTCTGAAGGTCTATATATAGTTGATGCACTGCCACGTTGTATTCCTATTTTTTCTAAAATATTTGACGAATGCACAGAATATGATCAGTAGCTGAACTCTAACGTCAAAGTACACACGATCCTGAATTATTTCATTCACATGTGTAATTAACCTCGACAGTAGCATGTTGGATAAAATTTTGTATGCAGTTGGTAACAATGGTATATCCTGATAACTACTGCAGTCAGTTTTATGCTCTTCTTATAAATAGGCCCAATGATTGACTCCTTACACAAATGAGGAAATTTTTCCTTATTCCAAATTGAATTGAGAAGTTTGTGGATCTGAGGACTTGCTGTGCAACATCCACCATAAATCAGTTCTGTTGGATTTGAGCTATACTTAGTGATTTATATCGTTTTAAATTTTTAATAGCCGTGTACACGTCATACATTAATGCGCTCGGGTTATAGTAGCTAAGGTACGTTTATTTCAGTGCAACGTCGTCACACGGTGTGCAATAAATAGTTGATAATAATGATTTTTCCGCCTATTCAAAACACTGGGAATCTGCAAGCAGATCACCCTTCTCATCTTTTACTAAGTTAGTTTCAGAATGGCAACGCGTCTTAAATTTATTTATTTCTCTGTACTTTTCACTAAAATCTTTGTTCTTAGTGTTTGTTTCACGCTCACTTACATTTGAAATATTCCTATCTTTCTCCTGAAATGTTCAGTAGTTTTACGACATAAAGAGTTCAAATCATCTGCGTTAGTGTGCCTCGCATTCTGTAACCGTTGCAGCTGGCCTGCTCTTTTGGTGTAGAAGTGATGAACGTTGTTCTTCAAATTATGGTCTTTTATGCTTCTGTTCTAAACTTGCGATACCCTTTGTAGCCGAGATTTCGGTACGCTCTGTAACATTGTCCCAAACTCTGCTTATATCCCTGCTATTATCTGAGGTCTCCAAATCTGCAGACCTGCTGCAGATCCTAAACTGACAATGTTCCCCAACCTCTCCCTCGGTTAGCTTCTTGACGTTGATTCTGTCCACGCCAGACTTCTGTGCTGCTTCCTTACTGACTGACAATCCCCAACTATTTCCATCACCAGACAGTGATCAGTATCCACAGTCACTTTCTCTGAAATATCGTATATCATGTAGCCTTGAATGCCATATCGTCTGTTTCAAGATGTAAAGAACTTGATTGTGAGTCTTCACAGAAGAAGCAGTTCAAATGTTTCGTTGCGGATACATTGTGTTCTTGACAAATAGATTGGATGTCTCAAAGTCTAATACTCTACTACTGCTATTATCTTGACTACTTTAATGGGGACTCTCATTTCCAATTTTCTTCTTGAAAACATCTTTTATTTTGTACTATCTAGAGACCTTCCGTGCTTACAGAATAAACCCAGGCCCTGAGAGTGTTTTTATGACCAGTGAGACAGAACAGGGACTTCGTCGAGGTCCATGGTGATATCTGCTAGAATAATTTAAGGAATTCGAGTTTTCCGATGAATATGACACAGCTGAAATACAGAAGAGAGAATATCAATACATTCACTTTTAAAGTTAAAGGATTTTTAAAGTTAAGAAGAATATTTTTTGGACAAATTAAATTCTAAATTCCACAGTTGTATGAAAAAAAAACTCTAGGATCCAACTGCCTATTTCACTTAAAGTATTTAGCATTGTACACTTGTGTATTCTTTTTTGTAATTCTGTACGAAATTCTTAAAATGACCACATACAGTGGCCGAAATATTTCGTAGTACATCATAGATTTCAACAAAGGAAACTGTTACGCAGACTAAGACAAATTACACGGGTATGTGAAACAACGCAGTATAATGGGATAGTGACGTTAACTCATATACGGGCTTGGAAATGCTTGTGTCATTCACGTAAGTATTTGACATAAAGTATGAAGAGCTGTGAAGGACTAATCTCTGTGAGGCAGGAACTGAACACGCGGACAAACTTCAGGCTTCGAAGGTCTGAGATGTTTGTACCTTTTGTTATACAGCTGTAAATGAAAACTCTGCATAAAATGAAGAAACGTGGTCGTAGGCTCGAGAGATATACGTTATGTGTTACACACGGTTTTCAATTCTTATATTAGGTACGTACACTGTGATACTGTGAACCAGTAAGGGTTCTGCAACCTTCGTAGGTAACTACAGCATTGAAGATTCAGGTGAAGCTATGAATAATGACTAAAACGGAGAAGAATTATGCAGTTTTCAGGAAATATTGCACGCCTGCTTCGTTCTGCTTCTGTTTTCATCCTGCCTTATTACCATTAAACATGCGTGTCTAATTTCTCGTTTATTTCGAACATCATACACAAATTAGGTTTTATAACAGAAATTTGATACCCGTTACTTCGTTACGTACAGAGACTAAGCTGCTTTAATTTATCTTGTTACAGTGTAAAATAGAAGTGAACTCGGTAACTGTAACATAATTGTAGCTGTAACAAGGGAGACGGAATGTCAGCAACAGTTTGTACTTGTGAACGACATGAAAGCATATGGGAGAAAAGAGGTATAGCTCCACGCATTAACCTTTGCGTTAAATGAAGGTGCGTGGTCAGGTTGACTTCCCAACCGCTTTACTGCCGTGAAAGAGCCACGCGTACTCTGGCGTTTCTTTATGTATTGTCCTTTTGTCAATATAGGGCGTGCTGGTGTAATGTGGGCTATTGTCTCGTCACATTCTTGACACAGTCTGCATTTACTGTCTGTCCGTTTGTAATGATTTGGTTTGATGTTTTGCTTCTAAGGCCTGATCTTATGCTGCTCTTATTTCACTTTCAGTTTCTGCTTTGAGATCCCCCCTCGACAGCCAAAGTAACATTATTATTATTATTATTATTATTATTATTTGAAAAGATAGTTTCCTGTTTCCTACAGCCAACATTATACCAAGCAACCGAATATACTTTAAAACTTACTCCGCACTGTTGGCAGTTTTAATGGTAGCTGCGACTGTTAAATCGCGTGGAATCATTGCGGTGGAGTTTTGCAATGTGATCCAAATTCAGATTTCTGACCTTCCTTTGTGTTATTCTCACGCTAAAGTTTTACGTGCTACATAGTATATTGCGATATTGACGGGGGAAATCAACCGTGTGTGTTGCGAAGAATGGATAGTGCTGTTTATTTTTAAACGAATGTAAACAAATGTAACCACAACACAATCATTTGAATAAAAGGCGCCTGTCAGCAAACGCCCCTAGTGCGCGTGGACATGTCATATTGACTCGCCTATATGCGAGCTCTGGAGCCTTTGGTGCCTCCCTGTCCGCGCATTTGTCAACACTTTGCCTCACCCTGTCAGCGGACGCTATATTAGCCGCAGCAGGCTGATATCACTCTGATAGCGTAAATAAATTACTGGTGAGTTCCAATTTCCCGAAGGACGTAGCTGCCACGATTCTGTGAAATATGTGTGCTGAATTTGCTTGTTTATCAGCACAGCTGTCACAGACTTCTGGCTTGTTAGGGGCTTTTTTTGTGCGGTGCGGGCAGGGATGGGCAATTATTTTTAATTCGGAGCCGAATTGAGTTTTCAGATGTGACCCTTACTGGGGAGTCTTTTTAAACTTGTCAAATAACTAACATTGTGTTGTGTGACACGATACAGCCTTGTAGGAAGATACGTACGTTCCAGAAACGCTCGCTGCTTCCATAAAAATTTGATTCCGTTATACAGACAGGTTGAAATGAATGTGATAAGTCAGGTCCGCGGGAAGGGGAGAGGCAAATAGAAATAGAGGACAGCATATATGGAAATATTGAGAACACTTCCATGGAAATCCTAACACTTACATTATTTAAATGGCTACGATTTTTTGGAGTCAATAAACGCTTCGTGGAAGATACAAATCGTGTCCTTTCCGGGAATGGAATACAGTCTCACCGCGTAGTCACTATACTGACTGGATTGTAGTCAAAGGTTGAAAACAAAGGAAAACAGGAGGCGAATGACATAAAATGAGCCACAAGGAAGAAGCAGGAGGTAATATGACGTAGATAATTCTGTCTCCGGTAGGACAGCCATGGGTCTTGTGTTTGGTTTCTAAATATCGTCGTACCAATAGCACCGCGTATAATGGATACGGTGGGCGTAACGTTCTGTTGCCACTACGAACTGCCGGTGGCCTCTGTCGTCAATGTCGGGATGACGTTTGTAAATGCGTTACCCGTGCAGTCACGGTTGCTGTCTGCTTCAAAGTAATGGGCTTGAAATTCGGCGCAAAGCAGCTAGACGTCATTGCCATCGCAGGAATTTGGACAGTGGGGTTGATAGCGCCCACTTAACAAGATGTCCCTTAGACTGTTAAGGATATTAAACATAAAGAAACACCGTAGTTACCTGAATATAAGATCAAAATTTTTCGTTAGGTAATTCATCAGAAAAATGGGTTGGGGGGGGGGGGGGGGTGGGAGTTCGCCTTGTAATTGCGCATGAATTAGAATTTATTTGGTGCAGCCACTTTTCCTGAAAAATGGAGATTGTGAAGGGCGGTCGTTATGTATTCATAGCTGTCTTAATTCCTGTCAGATTAAGATGTACTAATGAAGCTCTGGTTACAGATCTAGGTAGATATTTTGGCAAAGTTACGTAAGCGCAGGTGTGTAACAATTCTATATAACTGGCGAAGAGGCTACCACCATGACAACCCGTGGTTAATCGGTATGTGGACCCAAGAAAAGGGGGATGAACTGAAATAAATAATAATAATGTCTTTGCGAAATTATGATCTAGTAAACTACACAATAGTTCTTTTCAAGATAGGTATTTTTACGTGATTCGGCATTTTTAAAACAAAGCTAACGTTAAAAACCGACAGTCCTTCCACCAGAGGCTACGGGAAGTACATGAAATGTGTTAGTGTCTTTTGACCCCCGGTGGTGGCAGCACTATCAATTTCCGTGTTTTATGTTATTTACACGTGCTAGGAAGCTTTGGTTTCTTGTTTACACGTCCTTATGTTCCGAAAGAAATTACCCTGCATTAAGGGTTAGTACAATTTTTAATTTTGTTTAAGATTCATATGCTATAATTTTTGTTGATTAATTATTTTGCTTCTACGTGCAAACTATAGTAACAGCGTAAGAAGGACTTCCGTGTAACACGCCAGGAGGCCGGTTTGGCACGCCAGTTGCTGGAATGCAGGTTATCCGAGACCACAGCACTACGCACTAGCCGGGGTTTCCACGAAAAGTATTAGTCCAGTCACGTTGGGTGCAAAATTTTGTGTGCCCGTGTAAGGGAGGGAGCTTTTATTAATAGGAGTAGAGACGATGAAACGACTGCTGAAGTTTATAATTTGAAAAGGTAATTTCTAGACCTCCACTGTTAAGGGACTAATTTCCGCGAATGTAAATTGTGAGTGATGAATGAGGAGCACGCAGTAGCAACATGAAGCCCAAATGTCGTCTGCGTAATATTCAGTTATCTCGCAGACGCCACACTGCGTCTCCATGACGAACACAAGCCGTTTTGCTGTTTGCAGTCAGTAACTGATGATTATGGTGACTGTCGTTAGAAACATATACCGTGGGCAAAGTGGAGAGGCGCTGAGTATTAAGGTAGGTGGTGGTCCGTATAGTAACCACCTCTTCTTCCAGCAGTTATTAAAGTTGCCTGATTTTTATGACTCTTGTAACATATTTCGTTCTTGTACTGAGCAAAGGTCTTCGCTTCACGCGTTGAACTAACACAGTATGTCAAGTATGTCAATAGCCTTATCTTAATGTTAAGTTTATATTAGTTTTCAAACAGCAGTTCGGCAATAACGGGACACGTGTAATGTAACAACAGGCGACTGTTTCAGCTTAACCGTGTTCAATTTACTGTGTGTCTTCTTGGAAGACCATCATACGAGAAATTAACTTCGCACAAAAAATCATTTTACATACATCCATATAAATACATAAAGAGGAAATAGCCCCCCATGTGTATATGCATCAGTGTTAGGTAGATAGCGGAAAGGTAAAAGTGGAGAAGTCTTCTTCCAGTTCTGTTATGGTCGAAGAGGAATCGAGATGGGCAAGTTGGCCTTTTATTTGTAAGGTGAATATTCTGAATCTTGGTAGTATATAAATTCTATCCTGCTTCATTTATTTTACAATAAGGAATGTAGTCTGATTATCCACTTTAAACAAGAAATTAATGTAAACAGTATTTAAATATTTCAGATTCCCATTCTACGGTAAACGCACGGCATCCCCATCACAAAAACAACCAATTAAAACATGTTGGGTAAATAATCGCTGTTTGTTGTGAGGGCCATATGATACGCACAAATGCACTGTGGAAGGAGTCAAATAATTTTGTTACATCAGATTGTACAGGCGTGTAATTAACCGCTGCGTTTTGGAGGGTTATCTCTGGTATTGCCTACGCTAAAATTTTTCGACTAAACATAATTTTGTTTACTATACTGCCAGTACAATAGCGAATTTCTCGAAAACACCCAATGGTATAGAAATTTGTTCATGAAACAAAATATGAAATGCGTTAAAATCTACATCTACTATTTGAAGAATGTTTCCATATTATGTAGCCTCCTTGTGCACTTAATGTAATACAGCAGAGATAACATGTGACTATGCAGCGTGATTAGCTGTGATCAACTGTAAGTTACTTTTGGAAGGACAGTGATGTACGTAAACGCCAAAATAATTCTATGCAATAGAGACATCGAGAAAGTTGTTGCCAACTTTGCGACATTTGAAAGTGACGCCGTGTAGTTTGGCGGATATGTGCCAGTATTTCGGTGGATCCTGCTGTTTCCATCCTTGGAATGTAAAATGAAGACAAAAATTTACCACAGTAGGTTGTCAACTGTGTACCAAACTAGATGGCAACTCTACACAGCAAAAATAAAAAGATCTAAGTAACTCAGTGCAGTAGAGCCCCTTTTGAGAAGCTAACAGTTGCTCAGTTAGCCAGTGTATTTCCCGCATATTACGTAACCTCAACGTTTATTGTTGCTTTCAAAATAGCTCGCCATAGGTACTGTACCCACTTGAAGCCGGGTGAATTCAGTGCACATATTTCCCTTCTATTTTTTGCGGTTCATTTTAATATTATTCTCTCATCTATGCATATTTCTCTCAAATTACCCCTGTTCTTCATGTCTGCCTACCAAAATTTCTTATGGACTTCCCTCCAATGCGTGCGGCGCGAGTCATCTTCCCCGTCCTCCTCGATTTGATCATCCTAATGATACGCGTACGTGGTGATGATTAACCTTTTAAAGCCTAGCGGTAACTTTACATACGACCAGGTTTAACATTAAAAATTTCTACGTGGTGCCCGCATTGCGTTTATGTGTTTTGTACGGATCTCAGAACAAACAGCAACTTTTGCCTTATAAAACATTAAGAGACTGGTTTTTATAACCGAAGTGGAGAGTGTTTACTGCGGGGTACGCACTGAGGCCTTATATAAAACAGATGCGCTCCGTTTTTAAAGGGTTAAAAATTGGGACACTGCTCAGTATGTAGTTTCGTGCATCTTCCTCTCACTTCCTGTCTGTTAAATCCAAATATCCCCCTCAGCATTGTGTTCACAGACACACTATATTCTTTTCTCGGTGTGGCAGAAAAAGTTAAAAGGACACTTTCGCAAAATGTGACTACTCCACTGCCGCATACCCTTCTTTTCGTACGTATAACTGACATCATTTACAACTTCTTTAGTCACCAAATAAATGGTGACTGTGATAAATACTTCTGCTATCCATGAGGCGTGTGACCGCGTGACAAGAGCCTTAAAACAAACGGAGCACATATGTTAGGAGGACTATGACGAAAATTCTCCAGTTTATTTTTCAAGAAATGATAAACGAATGTGTGATAAAGTACCTATAACAAGCACATGTCCCTTCACTCAACAGTTTAATATCACAAATAATTTTATTACTTTAATATAAAAGAATATAGGTTAAGGCTGTTGGCACCGAGGGAGAAGCAACTGTTAAATATATATTGATGTCAAGTTGCTTAACTTCGCCAATAAGGTCACGGAAACGCAGTTTCAGTTGTAGCGTATTTGCCTTTGATACGTGGGTACTTTGCAAAACGTCAGTTTCTCACAGCGGTGCTGCTGAACGTTAAAGCCTTACGGGATATTACGTGTCGATTTGTAAGTAGTTACTCACTTCTTAACACACTAGGCTCCTTCGAAACGTCGGTAAATATTTACCATCCGAACAGAGTAATGTAACAGAAGCCTTGAATCTTATTATTAGGTGCCTGATGAAGAAACACCCGTCCCCCACATAAATAATTTTTTAAACACTTTAAACAATATTTTGTGAAATGTAAACGCTACAATCCCACGTTCGTGCTCATGAGTTTAGCATCTAATAGTGTGCCAGTGTCGTTCTGAAAGTTTCGTGTAAGTAATTACTAGGCACTGCTTAGCCACAAAGGGGAAATTTTCGTTTAGTACATAAGTGTGTAGGTCTGTGTGTTTCAGTAAGGTCATACATTACTTCTGTTATTGCCGAAATTTAATATGGATGATAGTTTATGAAGTGGCTGCAAGTTGACATTTTCTTTTTTATTAATAATTCAATGCGTCATAAGTAGTAGGCTACATATACATGTCGTGTATTAACCCTTTAAAGACGAAGCGTATCTGTTTTATATAAGGACTCAGTGCGTACCGCGCTGTAAACACTCTCCACTTCGGTTATAAAAACCAATCTCTTAATGTTTAATAAGGCAAAAGTTGCTGTTTGTTCTGAGATCCGTACAAAACACATAAACGCAATGTGGGCACCACGTTGAATTTTTTAATGTTAAACATGTTGGTATGTAAAGTTACCGCTAGGCTTTAAAAGGTTAATGTACCCAAATAAACTTTTCACGCACTAATCTTATGTTGGTATGTGTATATATATGGTGTATGTGAATCACCTCCTTAGAAACGTTTTGGCAAAAGAATGTAATTGTTTTTATGATTCGCACAGTAAAAAGTATTTTTTTCCATAAACAGCAAGAACTGCCTGATTTTTGTAATAGAAGAGAACTGTATTTTCTCTGACGCGGGAACTGAATTTTTAAACAATTATTGAGATGAAATTCAGGTCTGAAGTTTTTTAAAATATGTTAAATCATAATTTTTGTTTTACAGGTGGGAAATGAGAACTGATCGTGGTTACCAAGCCTTCGTATTTGACACAAAATTGTATCCATCCAGGACGTGATTTTAACTCAGTCATGCCACTTATTTAGCGCCGCCTTTTGTCTGCAGAAATTACAGACGCTTGCTCGTCATGGTGATAATTTTTCCATGTCAGTCCGTCCTGCAGTATTATGCACCTGTACCAAGTTGTTATAAAATGTAGCGAACTCACCACAAACATTCACGGAAGCATGATGTGTGTTGTTACTGTCTCCTGTTAGAAGGTATCTAGAGCAAATCGCAGTCGCGCAGTGCTTTCCTGTCGTCTTACCTTAGACACTATGTGAAAGCCGAGTGATTGAATTGATTGAGGCCGGTATTTTAGCTGAATAATAATCACAAATCCAGTTCCTGCCTCACAGAGAGCAACAACTCTCCATTACAAAGAAATCAGTTAATTTTGTTTATTTTAAGACTCATAGGAAGCACATGGGTGCAATTTATGTACAAAATGCAAGGTCGGATCATCGCTTTTCTGGGATGTTAAACAGCGTTGATTGATAGTCACTTGCTGACGTTTCGGGACAAGATATCGGTCCCATCTTCAATGGTCAAGAAGTCTGCTTCACCCTTCAAAATGGGACTGATAGGTTCTCCCGAAACGTCTGTAACTTACGGTCAACGCTGCGCGACGTTCGAGAAGAGCGAGGATCTCATTTACACGGCAGCGGAAGCCTGAAATCACGCAAAATTCAGAGTAATTAAAGTTAAAAATTATGGTACGTATAGTTATCACTGTGCTTCAGCGAATGAATGAAGAATGCAAACTTGCTAGTATTTAATCGCTGTAACATCACAAACATTTGGGTAACCCTTTCGTATTTTGAATTTCCAAGTATATAAAGATGACTGAGTTTATGGAACAGGTTACAGGGATGTTGGATGTGGGTTTTACCAACATTAACCGGACGCGAAATCTGAATCGTGCCGTCTTTTGTTGTACGTGCACACGGCGTGCGGAACATCGCTAAACGCCAGTCTTGACTTCCTCTGAGAAGTTCACCCATGCAAGTAGCGCAATCCGGAAATGTTTTGCTCGGAATGGAGGCTTCCTATTGTGTGGCCTTCGCACCACATCGTCTTGTTAACGCATGTAATCCTGTGGGCACAGTGACATTGTCCTGTTTAAAAGACTGCAATTTAATTTCTGCACTGATTACCTTTATCCAAGATTTGAGGTTTCCAAGGCGAGGAGATTCCTAATGTGTTCGTCTGGATTATAAGCCCTACACGTATAGCCCAATAGACGTGTACCCACGATTCGGTGTATGTTGTCTTTCGTATAAAACATGGAAGCAGCAGGTTCCTTCGAAACATCGGGGCCTAGTTACCGTACTATACGGTTTCACATCCGATAATATAGAAATCACAATTTGGAGGTTTTCGGCACATTATAGTATCTGGTGGCTGCCTCTGGTGAAGAAGATAGCACGCTTTAGGTTAAGTGACAAGTGGGAGATTTCTTGGGTAGCTTAGCGACGGTTAGCTTCTCCATGATGGTCATATTCCACATTATTTATTTATTTATTTCCTTTAATGTTCAAGGGACAGGATAAATTTTCAAAATTTTCAAATGACTACACTTTTGTTCAGAATGCAGGTACCATTTTAGGTGCTTTCTTTTTCTTTCCTGGAAAGATTTTAATAGAACTTACGTCATTTTTTCGGGTGCTCGGATGATGTAGTCGGTTAGTGACTAGGCTGTGGGCTGTACAATCCGGGATAAGGTTCCAGGCAGGGTGTAAGAATTATCTGTCTGGCCTAAAAATTCCAGACGGCCTTCTATTCAATGGATACCGGCTTCTTTACGCGGGGGTAACGCGGCCGGGGCGTGAAGCTGGCTACTGTCTTCCTCACACCGCCTACGTTAAGAATGAGTAGGGCTGTTCCTCTGCCGTCCCCACATATATTCCTTCATGGCGCCCAGAGTGACAATTTTAAATTTACCTTTTACGGGTTTATTTAAAGAAAGAGCATAATCTCAGCGTCCTGCCACCAGCTTTGAATGAAACCTCTGTTCGTCAGAAGATTATCTCTTCTGGGATGCAACACCGTGTAGCCTTGTAGACAGTTTCCGACTTTCAGGAGGATCCTCTTGCCTCCATGTTCAGGGTATGCGTGTAGTTGCAACTCCGAATTGTAGCAAATTTATAGCCAACTACACGGTGCACTGCTGTGAGAACTTCGAAATCTCGCAATCTGTCCCTCTGTGTGAATACTGGGTATAATCTTCAGAGAGCGGCAAGAGAATGTCCGAAGGTCTGCCATGGGTTTCTGTATAATTCCTCGATATGGCGAACTGTCACGCAGTCTGTCGGAACGTCCAGTCGGTGTCTGGATAGCTCGAGCGCTATCATAATGGGGCTGGCTTGGCAAAAAGGCCCTCAATTTGCGAGACTGGAGTACCTTCTCCTGGCTAAGTGGTTATAAATAACAATAAGATGGGTAAGAAGGTTCAAGCCGTTAGTGCACAGGGTGTTTCATAAACTGCTACACAACAGTGATATTTATATTTATTTATTGATTCACGAAGATTTTAAGTTTCGAATTTGTATAACTTCGAATTATTCATTTTTGAATTTGTGTAACTTCGAATTCTTCATTAGCGAAGAATAAAACTCGAGGTGATGGGCAAGACGCTGCAGTGATTTACTTTGAGGCACTACTCCGGCATTTGCTTGGAGGTTCTTAGCAACCACTCATACAGAATAGCCTGTGTCCCAGCGGAGCTTGAACCCAGCTCCTTTTTCCTACGACGCAGAAGTGTTAACCAGTCGACCACAATTGCGACGGTCCCTTGTGCCGTTGTTCTTTTCATTCAGTGTAGGCCTGTTTCCTATTCTAGGAATTATATCAATGGACTTTCTGGGAAGAGCACATCACGCTGAATTTCCCCGAAATAATTCAACGCAAGTTTGTGGGAGTAGCAGGAAATGTGTATTCATTATCACAATGTTTGATGTTTGAATTGCACACGCCGGCTTACAGCAATAAAGATCTATAGCACAAATGATGAGGGCAGATCCTGTGAGATCACAGAAACTGGAACTGTTCTTAGCCCACATGAATATTCTCCACCAAAACATCCGGTTCACTATGGAAGACCGAGATCTATGGTCACCTGGTCACTGGGCCAAAAGGTTTACCGAAATCCACCCACATCAACTGATACTTCATCTCCGTATCACATCACCACCCCCCTAACAAGCACGCCTTCCACTCCACCTTGGTAGCTACACAAGGACAACCCTGTGTGACCGAAAGGGTATCCAAGATGACTTGGAAGTTCCACACGACTGCTTTCAGGGTGAACGGCTACGGTCAGATACAGACAGGTCGACTTCTCAATGCACAGGCGAGGACGAGGCCCTGTGAGAAAAAGAACCGCCTACGGCTTCCTGCCGTACATGCGGACAACTTTAATCGTATTACCAGAATGCAGTGCGGGCACATTTAAAGTGTCCGCGTGCCGCGCCGTCGCCCTGTGAAAGAACGGCTGAGACTGAAGACTGGGTGTGTACAGCATCCGCCGTCTACCTTGGACCGCTTCACGGCCTCCAGCCAACGCAGGAAATTCAATAGCATGAGCAAAATTCCTGTTACAGTGTACGGTTGCCCGTTTATACCATGCCTATAAATGGCTGAAAGAACCAAGGGAAGTCGACATGCGCTTGGCGCCAAGGCTCCGCCATTATCTTGTGGCTGGTTGAAGCTGCTCTTTTTGGAATGCTTGGCCTGAAGATGAAGGCACCACGGTCCGTCGTAAGGTCGGGATCCAGCGATACAGTGTGACACCTCGGAAGTATTGAATCCTCGGCAACAGCGCTAGAGATCAAGTGTCACACCATTTCGTATCTTCTTCTGCGAGTACGCTAAGAATTCTGTTTGCTTTCCAGCATTGCCCGCTACTTCCGAAACTAGGTAGGAAGATACGATCTGCTGCGGTTACATTTACACCTGCCATGCTTACAAAAGTGTGAACTGAACTTGGAAACAGCATCTGTAAGCTGTTAAGTTTAGGTTACAAAGGCGTAACCATACGACGTACCAAAATCAATTTTGCTGCTCATTCCGCTTCATTCTTCAAAGATATTGTATTAAATTCGTCTACATTTCATGTGTTCACAATGTGTAGAGTGAACTTCGTAAGAAATGCCACAATTCATGTAGTTACAATATGAATCTTTTTCTTTAATTGAATTTAAACGAACTCCTTTCCACTAGATTTGTGTTATTTGTGGATGCCCTTTGCTACCCAGTACCGGTACAGTTCAGCAGCAAGATCGCGTTTCTTTGCAACAGTCCTAAACCAAAGTCACGTAATAGAAAAAAAGTTTCTAAGCCTCTCACGAGACCTATATGGTGTCTGACGTTGAAGTTGCTTAGTGATGAACCTATGTCGCGAGTTAACAGGGGACTGGAGGAAATTGTGCAGTGAAGAGCCTCTTGGTTTGTGCAGTTCGCCACATATTATCCGGGTGATCAAGTCAACAAGAAAGAGGTGGGGGAGACATGTGACACGTGGCGTGTATGGGGAGAGGAAAGGTCGTACAGGGTTTTGGTGGAGAAACCCGAAGCAAGGAGACCACTTGGAAGACGGAGGCTTAGATGGGAGGACACTATTAAAATTAAAGAAATCGGTGGGGGGGGGGGGGGGGGCCGGGGACGGGGCTGATCTGGCTCAGGGTAGGGCAAATAGCGGTCAGTTGCATAAAATTCAGGGAATTTCTTGTGTAGCAGGGTAGTATTTAGTCAGTTACGTAGTTAGTTAGTTGGTTAGTCAGTCGGTCAGCTATGTCACGATTGTTACTTGCCCTGGGGCTTAGGGTCACTTGATTAAGTTCGTAAGAAGCATGCTATATGCAGCAATACCTATAGAGGCCTGGACAGGCCGTTAGCGTTGCAGGAGGTTGAGACTCCCAGATTTTGTAGGCAGTTGGCACTGGAAGGTGGTAACGTTGTCAGCCCTAGGCGCCGACCGTCTTTACTCCCAAGGGGTACCCCTGGTAGTCATTTCCGTTAAAGGCTGAGTCAACCCCAGGGCCATAGTGCGGCCAGAATGATTAAGTCAATGAAAAATCCAAATTACCCTATCGGGAATGGAATCCGCGACATTCCGGCTTGTAACACAGTGCCAGGGATAAGGCGGCAGGAATATGAACCTGACCACTGATTTCCGTCTGGCCCCAATTTAAAAATGAGTGGAACTAATCCTCCACTTCGCTGTATGCCTTCGTGATGTGCAAATAACTTTACATTCCACCTTTTTACAGTTCAAATAATTTCGTTAAGCAGCACAAGAACCAACCTGTGAACAGATTGAGGTGATATATTTCTATCTAGAATGTACCACGAATAGCTATGTCTCCATATTTACCAACCCGTTTGAAGGCATGAAATCTCGTAAATGTCAAACTTCTCTTCAGT
The DNA here is from genome assembly GCA_013340265.1 of Coptotermes formosanus. Classification (NCBI taxonomy): domain Eukaryota; kingdom Metazoa; phylum Arthropoda; class Insecta; order Blattodea; family Rhinotermitidae; genus Coptotermes; species Coptotermes formosanus. Next base: position 2,296,602 of record BLKM01000254.1, on the reverse strand, counting down.
TTGTATTCGCATATTTATAAAAGTCCACGCGCCCTGGAACAAGTGAATTTTGGGGTCCTAATTTACCCCGTATCTCCTTAAAAATTTAACTTTGCTTCTCAAAATTGTGTAGCTCTTTGGGATTGTATTTACAATTCCTTGCTAATTGAAACAAGAGTATGTGACACGTATGGCATTTCTCATTAGTTTCCACATATTTCGTCTTAGTTGTTTGTCTTTACTCATTTACATGTTCCTCGGAAAGTACTGCATGTAGAAAGCTAAACATCACATTTTGCGAAAGGCACTGCCGTTACGTAGGCTATTATAGACTAGCCTTGTCCATTTTGATACTTGTTAGTTTTATATTAACAGTAACATGTGCCATTATGCATTAGTTGTCATCGATACTGATGTAATATGAGACTTGGCGGGGTGATGTAGCCCAAACAGCTTTATAAAATTTCTAGTAATCTGCACATGCTGTTACTTTCAATCGTGCCAACTATGCGAATTTAAATTTTTCCTTTATGCTTTCTCACATTTTGCTGTAATGTATTTAACGCTTTATCTGTAAGACGGTATTCAGAAAAATTCATACTTCACTTGTTTGATGGAAGTTTTATATTTTGCTTCAATAATAATAATAATAATAATAATAATAACTACTTATGTTCATTTCTTAGACTGTCCTTACTTCGCTTATTGACATCATATCACTTTTTTTTTTGCAGTAACTTCGATATTAATATAGTTAATCGTCTTGAAATTTCTATGCTTCCGCGGTCACACAAAGTGTATTTTGCTACAGAGCAGTTACGTGTGGTTTTATTAGAAATAACATTTTATCCCGTATCTTTGTAACAGATTTCGTTTACCAATCAAGTCACATTGCTTATAGATGAAAACAAAGAGAACACCACAAATAGAAATTTCAGTCTACGTTCCTCTGTGGTTTGGTACAGTTCAATATTTCCCCTGTACCGCGTAACGCGACTAGAATTAAACAAGGCAGGAATGCGGCACCAGCAGGAACACGGTACTGGTTCTAGCGGATGTTTAACCCGTGTCGCAGGATGTTTAACTCTTGACACAGAACTAGTCATCATTTTGGACAGGTTGGACACACTGAAACATAATGCATATCTGAATATTATTTCAAAGCCTGTATCCTACCTGACAGAGAATAGAGTCTGGTATCACTATTTATCATGAGAATCACAAAATTTGTGTGAAAAATACAGATTTTTTAATAGTTAAAGCAAGTAGTTAATGCAGTATCTGTATGGCAATCAGTTGTGTATCTTATATAATATCTGACTGTGCAATGTCTTTAACTATCTATCTAACTAACTAACTGACTGACTGACTGACTGACTAACTAACTAACTAACTCCATGGAGCAGAGGTCTTCTTGAGAAGCTAACAGTTTCTCATCTAGTCAAGAAATTCCCCGTCTTTTACGGAAGCCGGAAGTTCATTACCGCATTCACAACAGCCCGCCACCTGTCCCAATCCTGAGCCAGCTCAATCCAGTCCAAGCCCCCATCCCACTTCTTGAAGAGCCATTTTAATATTATCCTCCCATCTACGCCTGGGTCTCCCAAGTGGTCGCCTTCCCTCAGGTCTCCCCACCAAAATCCTGTATGAACCTTTCTTTTCCCCCATACATGCTACATGCCCCGCCCATCTCGTTCTTCTCGATTTGATTACCCGAATATTTGCTGATGAGTACAGGTAAGTTCCTCGTTGCAATGTCTTTAAACAAATCAATATGATGACCAGAGAGCCACTGATAAACACAAAGTAAGCATTTTGTACAATGTGTTTTTTTCTTGGAGTTGCCTACAGCTTGTTTCCCTAACCGCTGACCGTAAGGGTTACCTGCGTGGAACTATAGACATTTTACAAAAACACAAATCACCACAAATGCACAAGGAGTTTTATCATCAATTGTAACACACTCCTACATGTTTCGCCCTGCTGGGTCATCTTCAGTGAGAACTTTTTGTTACCGTTACACTAAGGTTGCATTTTATAGTTGCGTGAGAATGTGCTGTTGACTGTGTGCTGCGTTGTTTTTGGAGGCGTGAACTCCTGAAGACGACCCAGCAGGGTCGAAACATGTGGGAGTGTGTTACAATTGATGATAAAACTCTTTGTGCATTTGTTGGTGATTAGTGTTTTTGTATAATATAGTGCACGGACATGAACACATTAAATTTATAGACATTTTGCTTGGCTTGTTATTTGAGTAAAGGAAAGAATCGCAAAAAGCGTGCAGCGCCAGAGCACTGTAGCAGAACGTGTCGTAATGAAGCTTCGTGCTCACTGAGCATTGCGCCAGCTTTAATTAATTAATATGCGACGTACACGAACCGCTCATTTACAAGAATTCAGCAGTTGGTAACTTTGAAATTCGTTTTCCTATCTGTGAAACTGGAACATTTTGCATTGCTAATTGCTGATGAAAATGAAAGTTTGTAAATACAAAAACGTTCATTATCACACAGTTACAAAAAAATCTGCATATCGCAATACAAACCATAACGAAGAAGAAAGGCTAGCTTCTGCCACCATTTTTATTGTTTTTTTAAATTGATTTCCAGTTGTGTAGCTGGCTGCACAACAAACTGCACAGAAAATTAGTAACTCAGAATTTTATATTGAGGGCTTTTTTGAACATACGCCTACTACTCGTAGAAGAAGCACCCATTCTTCCCCCCCCCCCCCCCCCCGGGATGTAGTTGCATACGTCATTAACAACACCAAATATGTGTGGGAGTGCCGATCACAGTGGCCGCGCGGTCTAACGCGTGATCCTGTAGCCACTTGCTTCTGGGATCGTGTGTTCGAATCCGGCCGCGGGCATGGATGTCTGTCTCTTGTGAGTGTTGTGTGTTGTCACGTAGAGGTCTCTGCATCAGGCTCATCACTTGTCTAGAGGAGTCCTACCGAGTGTGGAGTGCCTGAGTGTGATCGTGAAGCCTCGTTAATGGGGAGTTCCTGGCCCACGAGGGGCTGTTGGGCCATGGACAAAAAATATATAGCTTTTGAAACATTAATTACGGAATGACTCTCAAATTGAGAAATTTAAATCTACTTACGCATGTACAGAAGCAATGGCAATTAAATTTTGAGTTACATAGGAACATTACCGGAATGTTTGTACATCTCTGTAACATGGCGATACTGCCGTTCAAACTGGCAACAAAACTGAGTAAACTTCTTGGCTGTGGTGCTGTTTGTTAGGTCTACAGTAGGAAAGAGGAAAACAGAGAATTTACAGCTTTTTGAGTTATAATGGATTAGGCATTTCATTAAAGAATCCGTTTTTGAAATTTTCAAGAAAATTGTTATAACATTTATGGAGTGTCTGCTGTGTGAAGAGAAAATAAGTAGTGGCATTAGTGTAAGCAGATACCTAATTGAACCACGCAATTAAACTTTTTTTCATATCTCATAAAATTGAATATTTTAAGGAATAGGACCCCCAGAATTATTTCCTAGACTTCTTATATTCGTCCTTCCATTCTACGCTTCTCTATGTGTAGTTTAATATATCAGTTTACAGTTAAAATTATAATGCAAATATTGCACATTAGAAAGGTAAGTGGAAGCTGACTTTTTGCTCACCAGAAAGCGAAGAACTGGACAGGCTTTAATGAGACTGTGGCACTCCAGTTGAACGTGTTTCATTTTCTGGCAAAAACACAAAAATTTAAAATGACTACGTTCCGGAGACTGGCCAAATGGCCTGCAGTTACACTGGACGCGTATTGCAACGACTTTAACTCCGACGACGTCAGTGGAGATCACACGTAGTCGCGTTACAAAGGAATCACATTGAAACCTGCTTTTGTGGTTACTGTAGATACGGCCTGCTCATGCGACGTCTAACGTCTCTTCACGTTACTCTGAAGAAATCAAATCTGTTTGGTTTTCAATCGCCTTTTCTTAAAGTCGCTTTTTCCATGTTTTGCAGTGGAGGTTGAAAAACTGGTAAACCTCATGCATGTTAGGGGGTCTTCCTGGGATGTGCATATCAGATTGTGCTATAAAAAAGATGTCTTAAAAATTATGGACTGAAATAGGACTAGGACTTAATGTGACGCTTAAGTAATCATTTTCATAATATGAATTTTCTTTAATGTCTCTCATTTTATAACTTTGGGTTACCGCGTTTTCTCTGCCTGATTACGGGAGAAACAGATCCAAAAAATAACATGTAATTCACCCATCCTAATCCAGAGACTGTATAAACATTCCGTACATGTCGCCTATAACGCAAAGACTTCGGCCTTTCTACTGGTATCGGGCAAAGTTGTCCTGAAAGCCTTCAGGCTACGAATCTGCTGTAACCGCACCCTCATCCGTCCTGAAGTAAAACGTGGGACTTAGTTATGAAAATCAGCCTTGTCTAATGGCCCCATAGACTACGTGTGCCCATTTTATCTGGTGACTTAGACACTGGTAGTTTCCGAGGAATATTGATTTTAGAATTTTATACTTTAATCACCTAATGCATAAAGTCCAAGTGGAGTGTCATAGTAACAGTAGGCTTACTACTACTACCAGTGCCACCACCACCACCACCACCACCACCACCACCACCACCACCACCACCACCAATAGTAATATTAGTGATATAAATACACTATTGTCAGTAAGTTTCAGGACTACTTACAGAGAGACTATAGGACAGCTATAACATCGATGCTGGAGCAGGTGACTTCTTGGTCTAATTTTGTGACAAAAGGAAGAAATGCCCTTAGATAATAGCACAGCAATTTCGACTCCACTTTGGGAATATTACATCTTACAAGCCAGCAACACGGCTGTGAAGACCTCAAGTCTCGCTAGTACTGTGATGGCTTGCTTCCTGACCTTCGAAACGGGACATGGGTCTTACTGATATCTGAAAATTTCTTTCATACTTTCAAGTAAACGCCATGTCTCAGTTACAAGGCCAAGCAGTACATGCATTCGTGGGAGATAATCGCTTTTTTGTTATGAGAATTTTTAGAAATCATCAACACGTCCTATTGGTAAGATGCGAAATTATTGAATGTGCAAGCAGGCGGTACATATAGTTACCAGTATACTTATTTATGATTTTGTTAATCCTGAAGCGGACACCAAGTTAAAATTTCATTTTAAGCCAGTCTGCAAACGAGGCTTGAAAGTCTATTTTTATTATCCAAGTAACTCTGTAGGGTTCGCTAGGAACCATCGGGTTTATAGACGCTAATCTTGTTAAATAAGCTAACTCCTGTAATCTCCGCCTCAAATTTTAGACGTAGCAAATAGACTTAAGTAACACTGCAGCTCGGATCAGTGGAGTATTGAAAGCTGTGAACACGTCAAACTAAAACTCATAATGAAGGGCCTCATGTTGAACAAGCTCCGCTGCTAATGTAGCAGATGATGCAGGTTAGGTTCGCTGCATTCAGAGAGCGCCGCAATATCTCGCTAAGGCCAGCTACGCGATGGGTTTAAAGCGTGGGTCTCCAATCCGCGGCCTACCAGGTTGTGTTATGCGGCCCGCGGCTACGTTTGTAAATTATACATACAGAATGAAAATTAAACAATAATGCAGTTGCTTTCAGTTAGAATAAATCCATGCGACCAATCCGCTCGGACGTACAGCGTGACCTTGACAGAGAGCAAGGAGAGAGGGAAATGCTTTTTTGTTTAAGATTTTTATCAAGACAATATTTCCTGCTGTTAAGGCGGTTAACGTAACATAATAATGTTACATTTTTGTAACAGAACTCCGTAATATGTATAATTTTTCAATTTAGGCGCTCAGGTGTACCATATAGGCCTACTATGATTTTTACACTTGCGGCCCGCGAGCCACTTCGCACTAGCAGTTGTAGGCCTTTGCGAAAAATGGCTGGAGACCCATGGTTTAAGGCCTCATTTTTAAAGAGGAGAAGAAGTGGCATTATTTAGCTGTTGTTACTAGCGGGAAACATCTTTAAAGGAGCTAGATTTGAAGTTCTCAGGACAGTAAGTGTAAAGGTTGCTGTCTTCTGTGACGTGACACCGGTATAGTCTGGGAGAAACGTTCCCAGATTTCAGAGTATCTTGCTGTATGCATGTCCAGGGTAGATCTACAGGATGTGGGATCCTCTGAAGCATCGGTACAACTCTACCAGACTATACGAGGTCATGTCCAAGAAGAAAGCGACCGCCATCTTTTAAGTATGTCCTGATTGCATTCAGAAGTTGTTAGGGTTAAAATCTCTCTCAGTTGTCTCTTATCTTCCTTTATTACTTGATTTAGTTTTTATTTCTTTTGCCCACGGTTCCGTTGTGTTTTTACCCCGAAGATGGGGGCAGTACGTCGTTTCGAAACCTTCGTACCCACCAATCGGGCGAAGCACGGTGTCGTGACACAGAAGACAAGGTGTGAAACCTCAGTTCAGCCAAAATCCCACGTATCATTTTTGCTTTCCAATCGCAACACTGTATTGATGTTGGACTGCTGGATGTCTACGTGCCTAATGAGGACTGCACCTTACGTGGAGCGCAGTGTCTATAGCAGATGATCTGTGGTCCATAGACCAAAGCCTGACGACTTAACAGTCAATACACTTTGTTTGTAAATAAATATACGGCTATATGATGTTATCTCGTAAGTTGCGTCCACTTTTCCCTCAGACCGTTTCGCGTGACGGTGCACAGCCTAGCCCGCGCAGCTATTCCAGCTTCAGTCAGTTGGGGTCTGCATATTTTTCTGCTTGTGCATTCTGCATATATGTGTTGCAGCCTCTACCATCTGTGACAGCTGGGTCATTAGACTAACTGGCCTGCATGCAGGGGAGGTTATAATTTGATATTGACATCCTGACACTTCCACTCTCAGCGACGTGAGAGCAATCAGAACTGGGCCTCTGAATTCAAAAGGTTATGGCGAACAGGTCACTGCTGTAGCAGCGAAAGGAACTCTTGTTCACCTTATTCAGAATCCATTTTTGTTTAACCCGAAATGGCATTGCTATTTCGCGGAACTCCTGAAGAACTGGGATCACTTCTCAGAACAAGTGGTTAGCACTTGTGTTTCTTATTCGGAAGGACCAAGTTTCAAACCCGGAGCCCGGTTGTCAGATGGGGTTCTTCATGCTCTTTCTCGGTCCCTAAAAGTACGTAGGTTTCGGAACAGTGCTTCACACTGAACCACGACCACTTCCTTCCATATACTTTACAATTTATTATTCACTAAACAGCTCACCATTCGACGCTATAGTCTGTGCTACTGTGAGCGCCATTAACTGAAACGTAAATAAGTAGATGACTAAGAATAATCTTCGAGTAAATATAATATTTATACATGTAACTATTTACCAGTCGACACGGCGTAACATTCCAAAAACTCTGGAGCCTCCTTCAACAACGTTGTGGAGAAATCAGGTTTCGATTTCAAATACATTGTAAGTACGTGAATTTGTTGAAAAGTTACCAGAGGAAATGCGAGTGTCTTTGCATGAAAGTTGCATACGCGAAGACGAAGGTATCAAGTATCACGTACAGACGTATCCACTTGCTGTTGGGCGTTGGGAGTGTGCAGGGCGTAGTGAAAGTAATTACACAGAGAGCGGAAAAGGCAGGCGGAATGTAAACACATCCGCTCCAGTTCAGACAGGCAAATGGCTAATTTGTTACACCGTGCTGTGATTTCTTTTACAGTCAGACTTGCAGGCCACAGCACGACTACAGGGGATGCAGATTTTTGTTGCTTATAAAGAGTACAAAAACTGGGAGCATAAAAAAATTTGTGATATTTAAGATTTCATGGCGGTAAAAGTTGGACTCTGGTTCTCTGGGTTTGAACATAGATGCACTATGTTCCTCAGAAGCGCTGGTAACCAGGTACCGGGAGACATGATGTCATAAACCAGAAAATCACAAATTAAAACTTTTCCATTTTCACGCTTGCTAATCTACCGAAGAGAGTCACTTTTGAGAAACTGCTGATCAAGGAATTTCTCGCATTCTGTGGAACCCGAAGGTTCAGTACCATGTTCAAAAGAGCCCTGTGTTAAGCCGCAAGAATCCACTGCACGCCCTTGCATCCTCTTTTCTTACAACTCTACGAGAAGCCACGAGGGGTTTTTGGGCCCTAGTTTATAAGTCTGATAAAAAAGCACGAAAAAGTGTTGTCTGCAAACAAGAAAAGTTTTTATATCTCCCCGTCACCACAGCTCGTAACTCATAAAAGCCTCAAGTTTGAATGTTTCTGTCCGGAAAATGTACGTCGCTGTTTCGAAGTATTGAGGTTCTGGAGGTGGAGCTTATAATTTTCTGTGTGTGTGTGTGTGTGTGTGTGTGTGTGTGTGCGCGCGCGCGCGCGCGTGTGTGTGTGTGCCCATCCGTGTGTCCTGTCGCATCGTCATACTTGTTCCACGTCTTTATTATGTGTTATAGCTACGTGTAAATATATTTCCTTGGAGGACCATTTTTTCATCAGATTATTTGACATCTTATTACAGAAAGACAAGTGACAGCGGTGCGAAACCCTGAGGTGAGACTAATATAGTAACTTGACACATATTTGAAAATTCTGAAAACTTTTCACGGATATATTTTGCGGAATTGAATATGTCCCATTTTTCACAATTATTATTCTTGGTATAATATGGAAACCTCGCTGATACTTTTATCGAGATTCTTGGAATTTGGCATGAAAATTATTCTAAAATCTTCTGCAGCAATTTGTTTTTAAATTGATTTTTTATATTTAAGAATGTAGGTCACACTTTGGAGATTATGTCTCACAAATTTTGCGACACAAAAATTATAAGCTGTTGCATACTTTTATAGGTAAATAATCCGTTTATTGTTGCATTCCTAAATTCTTTCCACATATTAAACACCAATTTATTAAATGACGCTTTTCTAACTTCAGAATTTCGATTCATATTTTTGTATTCAATAAATAAAAAAAGTGTTGGTCGTAAACCATTTTAAATTTATGTCCTATAATTTACTTCATAGCTCGTCGATCAGACTGTTCGGTTTGACGGAACACGACCTACTGCCTACGGGGCCGGTAAGGTCACTACAACTTTGTCCTGCTCTAAAATGGGATCGTGCTATGGCTCCTGTTACACAGGTCTTGAGACCAGAAATTCTGCGAACTTGAAACTCTCCTCTAGCTCATACCTGAGTCTACAGCTTCGTAACGACGCTGTGCTATTCAGTAGACAGAAACCTGTGTGTTCGTCTGTCTGCACTGTATATTTGTTAACAACATTCAGCGTTTCGGAAGATAGTTCTGCTTCCGCCGTAATATGGAATACAACAATTATGAAAACTACTCTTTTGGGTCCACCGAGTGGAGCTAATCTCTATCCTTGGACTGACAGATGGCTATCAAAAAACTGCCCTCTGGCGGCACTGTGTTGTTGTATTTGCTCTGACGTCATGAAGCTTAGAATCGCAGTTTCTGTCTCTACGGACCCGATGCTAACACAGTGCCGTGGCTTAGCGTCTGCGTGCAAGAAACGAGCACTTCTCAGCTAGAAGAAATGCGAAAAATATTCCGAAGGCGTTCAGAAAATTACTTACGATATTAAATATTCGCAATCCGTCACTGCTTCCGTCTGGCTCTTACACTGCACTGGCATTAATGAAAAGCCCTAGTCCGGAAGGAAACTGGTCTAAGATATTTTCTTTGCTACGAATACGCCGAAAAGGTTTTGTTTGAAACGTCGCAAAAATCATTTTCTCTTCTGTTCCATAGAAATTTTAACGAAAGCTGAGGATTCGTTTTACGTTTACGCAGTTTTAACTTACTGTTTCGTCCTTGGTGTCCTTGGCCTTCTTTTTCTCTTCTTGCTTCATTTCTCTGTGTCCTTCTCTCGTTTTGTTTAACATCGACTTTTTTAGCCTGTTTGAACTTCCACAGGACTATTTGAACGAAGCTTGTCCTTTTATAAGCTAACAATCCCTCGTGTAATCAAGAAATTCTGCCTTTTTGTTGAACCCGAAGGTTCATTACATTTTTCACAAGGGGTCAAAAGTCGACACTGAGTCAAGTGAACTGAGTCCATATCGTCGCCTACTATCAGAAACAAGTTAGGAAACGTACGCATGACACTTCCAGCGCGTTTGCTCGATTTTGAATCGCCTTAAAACTGTAAGACGTAAGGAAAAAATTATTGGGCATAAGACGTTTCATTTTTCTTTACAACATTTGTCTTAAATATTTTTCGGTCCGATAATATACATATTTGGCAAATAAAGCTCGAGGCGTGCACAGGAACGCAGTGGAGGCATCACATAAAGTGCCATTATTGTTGCCAGACTTTGTACGGTATTGGTACGCGTCACACTCCCAATATAAAATTCCTTTGGCTGCATTCGCTTCGGTAGCTTCGACCAGAATCCAGAATGACAACTAGAACATGTTCAGGTGGAGAAATCAGCGGCTGTCTGGTTGTTTCGGGCACACAGACAGCCAGAGGTAGAGACGGAACGGCAGAGTGATTTCAGCAGGTGATTCGCAGGCTTTCAAAAGCGCCTAACATCCGAGAGACATTCACTCATGTTCCGAGAAGGATTTCAGTCCTGGATATCGGGTTTTGATTGCCACTTTCAGTCCCTTGTTATGACTCCGTTTTACGTATGCCGTTTTGTCTATTCTTTCGCCCAACATTTCTTACAATGAGCAGAGAAGCGATATCGCCGTGCTATGGCGGCAACTTCTCCGACATTGGTGTTGCGCGTGTCGGCTGAGTATTCACAAAGCTCAATCGGCCTTTCAGTCTTGGCCACTAAGTAACGGCAGTGCGTCGGATTCTGCAAAATGTCCACCTTAAAGCGTAATGCTTTCATATACTCTTCATTAACCGTTTAAATCCCAGTGGTTACTTTATGTACCACCAGGTTTGACCTTCAAAAATTCTACGTTCTGCCCACACTGTGTTTACTTGCTTTGTATTTATCTCACAAAGGGCAACATTTGCCCTACATAACATAAACTGATTGGTTTTTATAACCAAGATGAAAGTGTTTACTGCGTGGTACGAATTGGGCCTTTAAATAAACCAGTTTACGCTTTGTCTTCAAAGGGTTAGTAACTTGTACCATGGAATATCGTAGAAGAAAATGTATCCCTTCTCCTCGACACTTAAATTTAAAAAAAAAAGTTGCACTGATTTTTCTAACGTAGTGTACCTTTCTGAATTAAATATATCCGAAAAGAAAATTGGTCCGATTAATTATTATTATCGCATTGATAGCACACCATATCCCGATTTTAATGCTAGATAATGCACATCGTGTATTAGTTTGTAATTATCTGCCAACCAGGATCTGTTGTTTTGAGTACTTGTGTGTCCATTTCATTAAAACCATGCTTCGTCTGTACAATGAGCTGGCAATATGTCGACCCCATCACTACCCACTGCTTCACAGAACAAGTTAAAAAAACCGTACTCTCGTAACACTGTCCGCATTGTGGAGTTTTTGCACAACTGTAATTTAATATAATTTCAAACGACGCAATTTTGTGGCTGCATGTGCAGATGATATTGATAAAACAGTTTTCTGTGATAACGGTCCTAAATATTTTCGCTCCAGTATCACCTAAGACTTCTTTTGAAAGACATGTCATATTCGCCGTCACTGTACCTTTTGCAAGGAACCTTGTCAAAATTTGTTCACCAGTCGGTGTATTGTTGATTAAGAATGAGATGAAACAATGGAAAACCAAATTCTAAACTTGCTACGACACTTTGCACAGGATTTTATCCTCATATAGGTTTCCACAATAAAAATGACTGCATTATACTGTACTTCATATTGACGAAGAAAAACAACATTTTACGGCAAAATAAAAACCCTCTGTTTGGTAAAGAACTTCATATTTACGATCTATGAGAAAAAATTTACGTCTCTTACACCCAGCATGTGAAACTGGGCTGTGTGGATAAGCCGTAAAATGGCTCATGATCTGCAGTGCTGCGTTGAACCTGCCGGCAGTCAGTCACAGACAGCTAGATGACAGAGCCATCGCGTGGATTTCACATTCAAATGAACACAGAAATACTTCATGGTGAAAAGAGATGTGTAGTTAATCATAAAGTGACGGCATGTAGGGTCATGGAAGCAAATCTTTACGCATTCTTAATCCAAGCTCTTAATGTTAGCGATTTAATTTATTACTCGCCCCATATCCTATTTGGTGACTAAAGGAGAAGCATAAGATACAGTCACATTTTGAATCTTTGGACACCTGTGTGTGTGTGTGTGTGCGTGCGTGCATGCGTGCGTGTGTGTGCGCGCGTGTCCTCGTACGACTTGACCAGTGGACGAATTTTATTAAAATTTCGCACGAACTTTGAATCGCTATAAAGTAGGCCACTTAGTAATTCTCGACCTTTTGTAATCCATAATGCCAACACGGACACCCATTTTTCTGAATTTAAAACGGCACTAACACTATTGTGTGTGTGTATATATATGCCTATATACTACATATGTACAGTCTAAATATTTACAACGTTCTTTGGAGTCACAGTCGTTCAGAGTGTTTGTTATGTCGACAGCACGAAGTAAATATTTAAGTGCCGAAAATTTTTTTACGGCAGTATACATTCTACAAAAAGCAACTTTAAACAGCTACGTGTTTCTCCAACATATAATAGGAGAAACGACTGCAGGACCTTGCGTAAGTGGCGCTAGTGTCAGACACCTGTCATGTTAGTGACTTAGCGACTGCAGGCACTTTAAGTTACGGCATTGCAACTGCTTCCAGTGGCACGATATTCGTAATAAGCTTCATGAATGTCGATCGGCCGCGATCAGTACTTGTGCTGTCAAAAGCCTTCTTCCTTTTCCATTTTTAGAGCAAAATGGGCGGAAGGGTGTGAGTGCCGAAGACTATTATTGTGGGTAGTGTTCTCTTCTTTAATCCTTGAACCCACATTATGATGTGGTTTACTGTTTATCTATTTTCACTTATATCCACTGTCGCTCATTCATAACATTTTCTCTGGTAACGCTTTCTTGATTCTCATAGATTACCTTAGCTAGATGACCTTAGCGAGTTGTATTTGGTAGGACATGTTTTCTATTCCTTAGTCTGTAATTTACATAATAATTTTAACTTCCATCGGTGAAATACCAGGCAAAGTTTATTTAATGAAGACAAAAGGTAAAGCAGAATAAGAATTTTTAATTCACACAGATGAACTCCGGTACCATTTACAGTAGAATAATAATTCTTATTCCTAACGTGGGAAGATTTAACTAAGCGAACAAGTTTCAGTTATTAGAGAAGACATCCGCAAAATTGCTTTATCCTTAGGCAGTTTTACATATCCTTTGCCAACCGTTACGTCCGTCCCTTTGTAGTCTTACTGAATAAACCGAAGTGCTGTAGGCATTCCCAGAATTTATTTCATCATCAAAGCCGTTGTGGTCAAATCAAATTTGTAAGCAAGTGTGCTGGGAATTTTACATGTACGAGTGTTGAGGTCAGTCTTTTGTGTTCTTAAAATTCTGCTGAAACTGTCATCACCTAAGCTTTGGATTCAGAGCTGAATATGGAATTCCAGGGTTGGGAACCTTTTAGGGCGATGTTTTTTTTTCAGGTAGAGTTGACTTCGGTGAACAGAAGCTTGTATAGCTGTTGGCGAAAGTCTGTATGTAACTGTTTCATCACGATGATATTTTTCGCCAAAATGAGTATCTGTATAAAATTATATGACTACTTCTGATGCTGAATTGATATCAATTTTTTTCTAAATAACAGCATAAAGCACATCGGAATTTCAAGATGATAGGGCCTACTATTGTCTTTATCCAGTTATCCGTGGTCACACTAAAACTTATCTGCCTGCGATGCTATCTTATACATCACGCTCGTGTGGAAGCATGTGGAATTATAATCACTAAACCTGCACACTATGTATGAAACTGTGGAGTTCTGGAAAGAGAGCGACGGTAATACTTAGCTACATAGCTTTATTAAACATTACGTACTAGCGGCTGTGCTATGTAGCGGTAGGCTACGAAATTATTTCGGACAAGTGTTGCACTGCACTAACGGCTGGAACATAATATACAGTGCCGTTTGTTTTTCATATATTCTGCTTCTGCTCGCAATTAGAAGACAACGCATATATTCGGAGAACACTAGGCCCTTGCCTTTATGTATAAGGATATTCCTGTGCTGGCATATTTGTGTTATTAGGCCAGGTGTCACGCGCTTGTTTGCCGATAACGTTTCAATAGTTTCACAGAATTTCCGAAAACGGTACGGCATGAACTGTTTCCATTGCAGTAAGCCAGCGATTATTTAGAAGCAAAAAGCACTACCCTCGAATTAGGATTCTGATACGCAATAATCGTCGTCGTAGTCCTTCCCTCTTCTACCTACTCACAGTAGGTGTCGAGGTTGTTTGCTTATTTTCACTTGATCACACTCAGACACACACCACAGTCGGTAGGACTCCTCTGGACGAGGGATCGGCCCGTCGCAGAGACCTCTACCCGACAACACAAACACTCACAACAGAAAAAGATCCATGCCCCCGGTGGGATTCGAACCCACGATCCCAGCAAGCGCTCGGCCGCAGACCTACTCCTTAGACCGCGCGGCCACTGGGATCGGCTACGCAACAGTTATAAAGTGAAAACCACCAACGTATATATGTGTACCTATGTGGCTTTTAGTTAGTGTCTGCTGCACTTAGGGCACACAATGATCATGAGCCAGGCTGATACCTCACGATATCGGCCTATACAGTAATCTATTTGTCCTCGTATTATTCTGATTTATAATGGAAAGAGTTAGAGTAACGATCGCACAAATAATCTCGTACAGCCAGATAATAAACAGCATGAAACTGGCAGTCACACCCATTTCACAGTTCTTGAATTCCAAAATAGTTTACTTCAGACAGCTGTAGTGCAAATCTTTGAATGACAGGAACACTGAAATCATTGCCTGTGAAAACCTGCCGCATTAAAAATCAGACCTAAGGCCAGCTACACTGAGTGAGGTTCTTGTGGTTTTGACAGTGCGTGAAAGTTTGGTGACGCCCGCTTTGCTCCATAGTCTTCAATGTTCAGGCAAATCCCCAACATTCACTGACATATACGACTACTGACGGCATCTGTGGCCTATATAAGGCACCTACCCTTTTCTAATCCCAACACGCATACCTGGTATGGTACTACCTTTCATGTCTTTCTTCGGTACGTCGCAAGTAAAGGTGATTGACGTATTCACAAAAACGTGAAATATTTTGAATATCTGAGTGACGTATATCCTGACGAAGACTCAGATCCGTGGGGTTAGTTAATACCATTTAATCTTTCAGCAAATCTATGTTGTGACTTAGGGAACCACGTTATGTTAAAACATTTATAAATATGTTATAATTCTTTAACTTAGAGAGGTATGGAAACAGTGACCCCAGAAATGAAACTTTGGGTACGTTACACAGCGCCTACTTGATCAGTAAAGTCTGTAATGTTTCTGTGGTTGTCTTAACCTCGCAACCAGGAAATATTCAGCTTATAAGCCAGGACATGCAGCATATCTAAACAGTGACCAAGGTCTGTTGAAACTATGAAACCCGAATTGTGGGTGGGAGGCTTTGTGTATTTGGCTCTTGAACGATAATTTGCAAATATTGCATCAAGGTAATAACGTCACATGATTGACATATGAAACGCAGTCTACTGGATGTATGAAAACCGAAAGGTATATGGGCCTACACGGACAATTTTATTGATGTAGAGCATATGGAGCACAATATTCCGTGTACACCCACATACGCATCGGAGCGTCATTCTTATTCAAACCTTTACCAACTCTATCGCAATATACGTATAGTGGTTGGCTACAGAGGAAGCACTCCATCGCTTGGGGTGTGAGGTTAACGTTACGATCACCGATGGGCCCACGCCAATGAGTTGCAAAATTTTAGGGAGGGAAGTGCGGGTTAACCCGTCATAAGTAGTTCCATACGTGCGAGTTAGTGTGAGAATATTTCTCTGTGTAGAAGAGTAACAGAATTTAAGGTAACAGGGTTTAAGGTTAGGTTTACATGCTTTCACTTATTGTAAGCCGACCCACACAGATATTTTAGGTAAATGTAGGAGGGAGGTATGTGTAGTGATTTAAGTTCTGGTAGGCGCCTGGGGAGATGGGCAATCCATACGAAGTAGGCTATGGTGATCGAAACAAAGAGGACGAAGTGCAAGCGACACGTACAAATCAGGTGGAGATTATATACATATACATAGAGGACTCCCTTTCTATCTGGTTTCTCCCACACACATATTTGTACATAAACACACATATATGTGTACATGCGTGTGTTATGTACACATATGTGTACATGTACTTTTTGTTCAAAAACACTAATCACCAACAAATGCACAAAGAGAGTTTTATCATCAATCGTAGCACACTCCCACATGTTTCGACCCTGCTGGGTCGTCTTCAGGGAGAACTTTTTTGTTATTGTTACACTAAGGTTGCATTTTATATTTGAGTGAGAATGTGCTGTTGACTGTGTACTGTGTACTGGAGGCGTGAACTCTCTGTGGTCCCGGCTTGCAGGCCGGGACCACAGAGAGTTCACGCCTCCA
>BLKM01000254.1:2234877-2265025 GCA_013340265.1 Coptotermes formosanus | reverse complement strand
TGTGTGTGTGTGTGTGTGTGTGTGTGTGTGTGTGTGTGTGTGTGTGTGTGTGTGTGTGTGTGTGTGTGTGTGTGTGTGTGTGTGTGTGTGTGTGTGTGTGTGTGTGTGTGTGTGTGTGTGTGTGTGTGTGTGTGTGTGTGTGTGCTGTCGCCCTGACGGAGAGCACTGGCAAACCCACCAAGCAGCGGACGCAGGTTAAAGGCGGTCGTCTGTGTAAGGGCGGGGGGAGGCGAGTAGCTGGGGCACACTGTCTGACAAGGAACCGATATAAGACACTAAAGAAACATCGTACCGAAATTGCATCCTGAGAAACTGTCGGAATGCTTTCGGATCTACATATTTTTTTGACAAATATCTGATACGTCTAACAACTTTCATCCATACATACTGCCTAATCTCCTTTCAGCAAAACGTAAATTTCTCACTTCACAGTAAACTCTCTTATATACCATTGTAAAGACGAACACTTTCATGCTTTTTGGAAAAACAATCGCAATTGATTGTGTGAATCATACGAAATCTACAAATATGGTGTGTGGGCAAAATCCGGTGGTTGTTACTTTAAGGCAATGGTATACATAGTTAGCACTGGGGTTTGAAAGGTTAGTGACTTTATAGTAACTGCAGGTTTTTTAACTTCAAAGATGTTAAACCTTATTTTATACAGTGAATTGTAGAATGGAAATGGTCGTAGCTTATTTCAATGCAGTATCTGTACAGCGGGAGTGACGGAATCATGAATTCTCACGATCTTTGATACTCTAAAGAATAATTCTGTGGATACTCCGGTAAATTGCATACAACGTTCAGAAATAGAATGTGTGAAAGAGAGATAAAGAAGTCAGCAATAAGTTAAAAGAAAGAAACGTAAGGAAAGGAAAAGAAGGAAGAAGTAATAAGAAGTAATGGCTGACGTAATACAGAACTGTTTTATGATTTCTTGTTTGTCTTATTTTGTCTGTACTCCTGATTTCTCTGCTTCACTTTCATTTTTAACTTATGTGTGCTCTTGGTTCACAACATGATTAATATCTGTTGCGATTAGGCAGCATGATACATTCGCAATGAACAGCCAAAACGGAAGTTAATCTCAAAGTGTAACGTCGGTCCCATGGGGGACCACAAACGTGAAAAATATTACATAAAGTAGGGAAAAAATCGAAGAGTTTTTTTGTGGGGAGGGATTGTCGACAGAACAAAGGATCTAGGAGGGACAGTTGCAAGACAGTGTCGGAACATGGCCGCCGCCAGTAGCACAGGATGTAACAAGTGCGCCAGCTGCTACCCGATTAAACTGCAGTGCTGACTGCCGTCCTAATGATTGAATGAAAGGCCTGATTTTTTAACTGTAACCAGTGAGTTTGCGAATAAGGGGAAACTGACACGAAATAGTAAGGCACTGCGACTTCACATTTAACCCGCTTTCCCCTTTCTAGCACAACCCTTGCTACATGAATTAAAAATTCATAGTGCCATGCCGACCGCATATAGCAACACAGCAGTGTTTACCTACACTGTTTCCTTTGCATCAGCATATCATAACCTGTATGTAATCCCTCACGTGGCCTTAAAAGGCTCCAGTAACCACTGAAGTGCTTTTCAATGAGCCAAAAGTGAGGCACGTATGATTTCAGCAACAAAATAAAGCAACAAAAACGTTAACCATATTTTCAAGAAAATTCAGAATTTATTTTGTAAATAAATATGATACACAAGTTACACAGAATAAATCTGGTATTTTTGTGTTTCAGTCGGAAAGAAATGCAAGGAGGTAATTAAGATGCTACGTACAGTTCCTTTCTCGTCTTTGTTTTTTATGTTCGAACAGAATTCCTGCTGGATTGGCAGATTATTTCTTTCGTCAGCATTGTGACTTCATGTTTTCATGGACACCAGCAAGTTCTTAATAATGGCACTGGCTACAAAAACATTAAATATCTAAGCCGATTTCATTTGTTTTATTGTAATACACACGTAAGTCTAATTTTGTTTGTATTGCTGGGGCCATTCGGCTGGCTATAACTGTTAACAGACATTGCTTGGAGCTTCTGAGGATGGATCAGAGTGGAACATTATTTGCATACCAACTGACTTTCCGTACAAAGACTTACAAATATAAAATGGAATTTACATAATACTTGGCTCTTTTTTGTGTAAAATATTCAACTTATGATGTATATGTGCCTAAGGCTTGTTTCATTCTGTTACAGACAGTGCTTCCGCAGAGTTAAATGTAGGTTATGGCAACATAAAAGTATGTTATAAAAACAAATATTAGAACAAGAGGTTTCATTTTCAGCTACACGTTTTTGTAAAGGACATTGATTCCACAACTAAACTCTTAAACACAAAACGGTAGCTACGTATACCACCTGCATACGCGTGCAGTAATATTCAGCGTTTCACTCATAATTTGTTAGAGAGATCCGTTTTTTTTCCCCTCGCAATAAACAGAAGAAGTTTCGTAGGTAGGAACCGACTGATTTGCGTAATGGAGATTTGGTGTATTTTCTTGGAGTCGTAAAGCGAATGCTTAAACGTCATATAGGATACATTTCAGCATCAAACTCAACACTAGAGGCAATGTCCGCTGACTTGCGTAGATTACGTATATTTATAAATTGTAATCATCTGCTTACCACTTCCTCTTAAGGAAAACACTTTTTGCCGCTCTGTCCACGTGTAATAAGAGGTTCTGAATTCAGCCGTTTTGTAGCTGACAAAGGGTAGATAATTAGGTACTAAATTCACGGGCTGTTTTCCGAAAAACACCGATTGTTTTAACTCATACCACAAGTATCTTTACGATATCGTAAGCAGGGTGATTTACATGAAAATTCCTTAAACCTGGACTTTGCAATCCACCTTGCTTTATGCCCGCTGTTCAACTGTTTCTTCAGCCTCAGATCTCACCTCAAAGAGAACACACTCTGTCTCTCTTGGTTGTAACGAGACTTCCTAAGCCTCTTTCATCATTCGTGTCTTTGTTCTGACATGAACCCACGCACTGATTTCATCTAGGGAATATCTGCCAGCTGGTAATATTATGTTGTATTGTACGATCGATCGTCAGTTGTTTCTTCAGCCTCACTCTGCACGTCACAGTGAACAAGACACGCAATGTAAGTATAACATAATATTGTGGCGCGTTCGCCTAACCACTGTTACCATGGGAACTCATTATTTTCCCTTCGTGTCGTTGACTTACTAGTGTCTCTGTCAAAAATAAAAACATTCAATGCGTTGAGCCAAAACTAGGTCGCAATACTTATACCTCGTCAGCTATCCTAACGGCGTTATAGTGTGTCACTCGAAAAGAGCTAATGAGCAACCAGTTAATATTGCACATTGTTTATTAATTACACGGAACACACGAATAAGCTGCGTGCGTAAAATGCAGAGTTCTTGGTATTAAACTTGACGGTGCATGTATTTGACACGGTATTATATGACAAGACAAATGTGCTGAAGATGTTTATAATCACTACGTTTATAGAAACAGTAATATAACATCGACAATACTGCTTTCCTTATATTTTGTAGAAAATCCCGTATGCAACTGGGAGTAGCTTGCAGCCTGCTCCTGTGCTGGTCTTACATATATGACACGTTTACTGCATTGTTCGCCGCTTTGTTTGTTTTGTTTACTAACAACAGACCTCAACACATCTTGACGCATAATAAACAAGGCGTTGCTGCCGGGAAAATGCATAGAAGCCCGACAATCGACTTTCTGATTTGATTTCCTGCGACTCTAGCAGCATTCCCCATAGCTGCAGACTAGGCCCAATACAATGAATGCAACAGTTTATTCCGGTTTGAATGATTGGTCCCTTCTTACGCCACTGCAGTCAAATAAAGGGCAGTTGGTCCGCAGTGTGAAACTAACGCTCGTGTTTCCATTTCCCCGTCTCTGGAAGCCGTCTTCGTAAATGAATAAAATTAGCAAAGCGCGGGAAGACCTCAGTTGTCTGCCAGCATGTTATGCCAGATTTTTATTAAATTTCGTAAACTTTTGTAAACTAAATATATAAAGCGTTTCCATGGTTAATTAAGCACCACGTCTAGAATATGTGTGAATGAATGGCGGTAAAACGCCACGCATTCTTAACCTCGGCAGTGTATGGAGGTGAGCGGCTAGCTTCAGGACCCATCCGCTTTATCCCTGGAGAAAGACCCTCAGGTCACAACTGGGCAGGAGGTTGGGTGGCCCCAGAGCCTTTATGAAAAAAATAGATATCTTTCTTAAACGAAATTCCAAATTAGGCTGGGATATACTGTGTGTGGCGACAAGGGCAGGAGAGCGATGCGAGAAAAATGCCTAATTATTAAAACCACGTCCAGTGATATTCGAAGGTAGACGAATATAGCAAAAATGAGGGAAGAGAGGTGTTTAGTTTCGTACCGGGAAGTTGGGGGGGGGGGGGGGTGGCGAGAAAAGATGGCAGAAATGGGGTAGCATATTTTCGACTGAGAATTTGGAAATTGAAGGGATTGAGGAAGGGAATAGAAAGGAAAATTGCCCCCTATGTCAAGAGGAAGAAAATCACATGGTTATACACTGAAGTATACATAAAAGCAAAGAGGGAGAGAAAAAACTTTTGAACTGCAGATGTTTAAGTATAAACGAGAAATAACGTATAAGGAATTAATGAACTGCACCAAGATCACAGACCAGGGATACCAAGGTAATTTTTTGTGTCACACGAAATATAGAAAGGAATATCAAAGGGAATAACACAAAATGTTGAGGAGGAGAATGAAGCACTGGTGTAAATATGGACCAAAATAATCCGTATTATATATCGTCACGTAAATGATGCGAGTCCTACAAGAAACATAAAAGATGCCTAAGATGCTTGCTGTATAAAACCTGCTATTAGTACTACTACTACTAGTAGTAGTAGTAGTAGTAGTAGTCATGGAACTCGAATTCCCTGTTTCCCAGACATTCAGCCCGTAGCCTAGTCACTGTACTGATTAAGCTATCCCACGTCCTGGTATTGCGTGTCTGCACGTGTACACTGAACGTTTTGGCCACTGGCGCTAGGTAATCTGAGTTACTGAAATCGTCAGTAGATGAAGCAAGAGTAAACAGATAAATAATAATGTGGTGTCAAGCGAATGTAATTTTTGTTTTTGTACATAATCTTAGAGATTTTATCAGAATCGGCGCATCACACAAAAACTGGGACGTGTCAGCATGCCCCAGCTGTCTCGTGCAACATCAGTACACCATTAACCACTTGGTAAAGCGTCCAAATTATGCAGCTTCTCAACATGTGTTTTTTCCATTATCGTATTTATTTTACTCTTCTAAACGATTTGTTTTGATACATCCTCCTACCTCTGAAGATGACCGTTTCCTGCGATGTGACACCCTGTAATCTGGTAGCAATATACCAGCGTTTTGGAGGCACATAGTGAGTCAGAACAGAAAGGCAAGCTATGCAGGTCCGCGGGAGGGTTTCCTCTGTATTAATAGCTGCGAATACCAGAGTACACGGCGTCAAATTGCTGTTGATTGCCTCTTATTTATGAACCAAGCTGTTACTGTTTTTTTAATGGAAACCATATACCATAAGCAATTATAACCCCAAATTTGCCTATTTATTCCCGTGACAGCCTCTGATATCCTCTCCAGTGCATCTTCTTCCCGCAGGATAAGAAACAAAGGGTTACATCCATGTAAAACAGATACAGCGTGATCTTGTGTGTTGCAACGTTAAATTGTTTGAAGACTTGAAGCCATCCAGTATAACATAAGACAGCTAACGCCACGTTACTACCTCTTCAGACTTCCGAAATACCACATTTCCTCTCTGGTATGTATAGTGCGTCTCTGCCTGCCTATCCTCGTGCTTCCGGCATTTCTTTGATACTTCCTTCCCCTCTAATGACGTTATAAGGATGTTACTCCTTAGTGTTGCCAAGCGCCAGAAATTGCGATTTTCAATAAGCAAGGGAAGAGGTTTAATTAAGTGCCCCTTGCAGTCGCCGAACTGAGTGGAACATTCATGACTGCCGTCTGCATGTCGTACACATGCACATCGAGTAGACTCTGTAGGCCTGCTGTATGTTTTATAAGTGTCAACACGTTTTGAACCAAGAATCTTCCCTGACGGCTTTTATTGTAGCACGGTAGGGTTTTGTGATGGCGTATGACTCACTGACATAATCTTTTTTAGCCTTTGTCCATCGTCCACCAGGTTAGATGCGTCTTTGCCGGAAGACGGAAGTAGAGCCAGCTTTCAAAACGACATGCTACTTTAAAAATTAAACGATGGACAAAGTCCAAAAAGAAAAGGGGGAAAAAAAAGAATATTGTGTCAGTGGGCTTTTAATCTGTCCTCTATAATTACTATAGATCTAGACGGTGTTAGTCTCGTATTTTTAGCGTCGTGTTGTAAAATACGTAATTGCTTCAATGTTCGCTATAAGAATGTATAAATCACTGATTTTTCGTAGCTACTTTTGGTAGAAGGTGCCACCATCAGGCGAAATATCTCCAGGTTAAAGTTATTGTAACATAAATATGTATGTTTCTCATTAAAAGAGAATTTCGTGGACAATTACAGGAGGAAACGGGTGTTAAAGTAAATAATATAAGATAGGATAAAATAAAATAGATGAAAATGTTTCTGTGTAGAGTCTTTTGTGTCGTATTCTTGTTTGTTGTTATTGCATTTACGTGCGTGTATTAATTGCTGCCATTTATTTCTGTGAAGACTATTTTAGTTTCATTTCTATTGTTCTTGTTCTTGTGACGATGCGTTTTTATTGGACCGTTATTCTTGCTGTGCGATTCACAGTACGAATGAATGGTTTTGGTAAATTTTTGTTGTTAAATTTTAAATTATTTATGTAGATTTGAACACATGTAGTAAACTTCATGAATGTACTTGTGTAGTAAATATTTCGTCAAAGTTAATCATTTGGGATTCAGGTGCGGGATGTGACGCTGTGTCTTTGTGGACGCAGTTCCCTATATTTCGTAAGCGATATATACCTTCAAAGCGACGGGAATCCTCCATCAAATGACAAAGTCACATCCCAGACCAGCTGAATCTTCACCGACACCGCTGTGAGAACCTCGAGTTTCGCATTAATTATTTATATGTGGTTGAGTGATTTAAACTTGCCTGTTTGTGTGTTGTGGCTGTTTATATACGGAGAGACTGAGTGGTGTCAGGCCGTGTTGTGCGGGTTGTGTAGATGTTGAGGTGAGTTGCGGGTAAGGGTGGGGTGCTGCTATTTACGTAGTGTATGTGCGGCTAATACAGTTTGTCGAAAGTGGATTTTGCCTGTTTATATGTATTTTGCTTAGGCGTGTTGCCCCCTGTACAGTGGGTAACGGGTTCCTTTCCCCGGGGTAAAGCGGCCGGTTCGTGACATTCATCACCCACCCCAAATATCGCCGAAGTTAAAGAAAGAGTAGAACTGTATTTATATTTCCACTCTGTCCCTTTATTGCCTGTTATGGGGCGAAATTCACCTTTACTTTTACCGCTATAAATCTAGTAGGTGAAGGTGCTCAGTCCTTTTATGGGGGTCAGTTACTAAGATCGTTGTTACTGCTTTGTGTCTGTTGTGTTCTGTCATTTTGTGTTTCCTATTATGTCATCCTGTATTGATGTTTTTGTAGGATCTGATCAATGATAAACTGTTCTTTCATTTTCTCGTCTTGGTTTAGTGCGCATGTTTTCTGTATGTGGTGTAAATAATTTAATGACGAGGATTTATATTTGACAGGATGGCATGATAAATTGCGTGTGATGGTAGCAGCAGTTGTTGGTTTCCGATACATAAGTTATTGGAAGCGACTGGAGTTGTGTATGTTTTTAGACATAAGAAGTTTAATCCATTAGGCCTATTCATTTCTTTGCCTAGTTGCGAAGAGTAAACGACATTCATTTACAGTTGTATTTGATGAGAACACATAGCGAAACAATTGGATGTTTATCAAATACCCAAGTAAAACATTTCGTTATTCTGGTTTGAGTAAGAACCAGCTGACAAAGAATCGGGGTGGAAATTTTTCTCTTTTCCCCATCATCTATACCGACGCTGGGGCTCAACCAGCCTCCTACTTGGTCGGTAAAGAAAGTTTAATTTACATCTTCGCCTTCAAGTGTCGATAATTCAGGGGCAAGAATTGTTTGCTGAAGTTACGCCTTACATGCTATGATGTAAGCTGGAACACACTGATTGTGCGTGGGACGTTTCTGTGAGGTTTACGAGTGAAAACTATAAACCTTCGGTCTGAAATTCAAAACTCGATTTAAAATTTGCTGTTACCTTTTTTTTATGCAAATGCAAACTTTTCCGTAAGTCATGTAATATTTGTCCGCACCTAAATGTGTATTTAAGTTTTTAAGACATATATGCGAAATTTACTTTCTCTGTATTTGTGTATTTATTCTACTCGCGAATGTCTCTGATAATGTTACGTATACTAAACCTTTACCAGTACCCAACTCAGCTCCCCCCCCCCCCCCCCCCCCAATACGTGTTCGTTGGCACGTTCAGGGAGCTGTAAGGACAGAGTCAGACAGAGTACCGTGATGTCGCTGATGCCAAATTACATTCAGAATAACGAGACGTGTTGGTTGCGAACTGTGCAGCGCAGCTTCTTCTGCGGCATAATTCTCAAACACAGCGGAGCAGTGGAAAACATAGCGATTTCCCTCCAGACTGTTAATTAAGAAAGAAATGGCACAGTGCCAGTTTAATGCGAACATTTGTTTACGTTAAAGTAATTGTCGTGTGAAAGGAGATGCATCTTCCTTCGTAAAGCATTTGTTCATATAATTACACATATATATCCTGGAAACAAATGGAGAGCTATTTTTGTGATTTATAGGGTGTAACATTTTATGGTTCAAAATTTTGTAGTAGTGTAAAGCACGCGGTTATGAAAACATATGATACCAGATAGATATATGTGTGTGTGTGTGTGTGTGTGTGTGTGTGTGTGTGTGTGTGTGTGTGTGTGTGTGTNGTGTGTGTGTGTGTGTGTGTGTGTGTGTGTGTGTGTGTGTGTGTGTGTACACCGTGTGTGCATACACGAACCTAATTAGACGTGTTATTTAAAAATTGTCGATTATGATGTCTCGAAATAGTAGAGGAGACTTCCTTTAAGACAAGTGGACGATAACAAGAAATCATAAACATATACACGATAAAACTGAGAGCAAATTTAATCCTTGGAGTGCGTCTTATAAGACACTTCATGATATTATAACATTTCGTGTGCTATCCACAAACATAAAGCACTTGTGCATATATTGATAATATTAGCAGTTATTTTTGTAGATGTAAAACGTATTGAATTGAATTGATTCTATTTACTTGTCATGAATCCACGACAGGTTAATATCTTTGGATACAGAACAAGTCACAATAAATTATCACATAGAGTAGTTCGTTAATGCTATAAAATATTAGCTTAAAATTGATAAAACATTAATTTTAACATTCTCTATCTAAGACACATAATATACCTCTACAGAGTAGAAGAAAGGAGCAGGTAGATAATTTTTGGCTGATTTAAATTGTTTACTATTATCAATCAGTCCTTTGATACTTGGTGGGAGGAGGTAAACTCCTTTATGCCAAAAGAGTAATTACTTTTTTTATAGTCATTGGTGAAAATTAGATTTTTGTCAAGTATTTATGTTGTAAATATCGGAATGCATCTTTAATTTATTTTTATTGTTAGTCAAAAATAAAAGAAGAGGAAGTACTTATTGTGATTCAAGAGGTAAATTTGTAAGGCCTGAAATAAATCTCCACATGAATCTGTACTACTGTATTCATTCATTCATTCATTCATTCGTTCATTCATCCATCCATCCATTCATTCATTCATTCATTCACGCTGCAGTCCTTAAGACAGATCCCTACTCTTCCAAAGCCAGTTCTATACAAAGCACGAGCTACTGCTTCCTGTTTCAATTTCCAGTATTGTTTCTTGCCCTTGAGGTCATCCCGTAGCTGCTTATGTCTTCTTCCTCGTGTTCCCGTCACTTTTATCCTTTCTTCTGTCTTTGCTTCAGTAACGTGTTTTAGACGGCAGTTACTACGCAAAATGTGACCAATCCAGTTAGCCTTCCTTCTTTTTATTCTTTGTAGGATATTACTCTCCTCCTTGAATCTTTGTAATACTACTTCATTTCTCACACGATCGATCCAACTGATATTTTCTGTCCTTCTCCAGCACCACACTTCAAACTTTTCAAGGCATTTCTGCTCTACAAGTTTCAGCACCATGCAAAGCTGTGCTCCAAAGTAGCACTTAACTAGGTTCTTCCTTAAATTTAAGTCCAGTTTGCTGGTGAAAAGACCCTTCGTGTTGAATGCTGCATCCGGTAGTAATTCTAATTATATTCGTTTGTTTTTAAAAACCTTGCACTACGTGGAGAGTTCCCCCAAGATATTATTCCGTAGTTCATAAGAGAGTGAAAATAGGCATAGTAGACCGTCTACAGTGTTTCTTGTGACATAAAAGGCTTGACAGATATCACTGCACAGTAAGCTGCACTTAATTTATACACAGTTTGTTCAATATGAATTTTCCAAGGAATTTTGTATCGCATGCTTTGGAAATTAATTTGTTATCATAACTAGTGTTCAAATCTGTCACACTATGAAAAGAAGGTACTTTTTGGGGTGTTTAGTAACAGGGTGATGGGGTGAATATTTATCCCTAAGAAAGCGTATATAACAGGCTGTTAGAGAGAAGACAGCATAATGAGGAACTCCGTAGTTTTAACTTTCGCCTACCATTTTAGGGTGATTAGGGATAAATCAACGGAAATTAACTGTACAGAGCATACAGCGCAAATGAGGTGCCGAATGAAGGTAGCATTTCAGACTTGCCAGGAAGGTATAAGTAGGTGCAGTGGTGAAGCTCCACGCCTTCTAGACTCCGCACCAGATGGAACTGATTTGTCGGCATCATTCTTTGACGGCTTTGTCTTGGGGGACTGAGACACAGTACCGATTGTTTAGAAGGCTGGTTTGGAGGGGGGGGGATAAAAGTCACTGCCCCTTGCCGGGAATCTAATTGCATACGACCTTGAAAAGGGCCGAGTGAACTTCAGCTTTTCATAATTTTCTTTAAATTCAGTTTTAATGCCAATTATTATTCACGTCACGTTCGCAGTTTTCACTAGCTCATGCTTTCACATTTGCCACCGCAGCAGCTCAGGTTTTAGAAATAAGGCAAGTTCTGCAGGCGCCGCCCCAGCTGCCCTGTGTATTCCCATGTCATAACAATAAACATCACTTCCGTCATTGATAATGTACAGGTTCCGTTCACAAACAAGTTTGCGCGCGTGTCACGTTTCTTTGAAGGCTATATTTTGTAACGAAAATTAATAACAAAAGCAGCCGCAACTGACAAAAGTTGAACCTACTTGCAGTCAACTAACTAAAAATATCCGTCTGTTGTCAGAACCCATACTTGTAACGTAGATGACACTACAGTCAAGCATTCGATAGGATCCGTAAACATTTCATCCATCTTCAGTCCTCAGAAACTATTTTCCCTACAGTGTTCTTAATATTACACCCCACTTAACTCCTCTCTCGTCCAAAATCTGCATGACTGTCTTTTCTCCCCTTTTTAGCTACATGCCCAGCCAGTCGCAGCTCCTGATACCAAGCTATCTGTATAAAGCTCGGAGTTCCTCATTACGTAATATCCTAAACTGCTCGCGTAGGTCCTTTCTCTCTTTGTTAGTATCAGATATTGTCCAGAGCACTTTGCTTTCAAACACTTGTATTGTACTTTCTTCATTCAAAGTAAAAGACTTGAGTTTCACACGTATACAGAATTATTAGTGAGACTGTTTATTTAAATTTTTGTAAAGTGGTGTAGATTAAAACAAGTTTTGACATGAACAATAACACTTCTCTGTGCATAATTATGTATTATCGTAATTAGAACTACAAAAACAAAGGTAACTAAGGCCTGACCTTGTGAGTTAGAAGGACGCGAAGAGCAGATATCTCGGAAGCAAGAGTTTCTGCAATTCTGTTGTAGAGAAAACAGGTTACAGACAGCAGTGTCGGGCACTGGTTAAGACATGCAAAGTGGCACTGGAAAATTAGATGAACTAAAGGGAAGTGTCGTACATACATGTGTGTGTGTGTGTGTCTGTGTAGCCTCATTGTCCAAGAAACGTAAATGTTGACAGAAAATAGGACTGTATATTGTGAGATAAAAAAAGGTTGTCACAGTAAAAGAGAAGCACCCTTTAGTCAACCGGCGTATGGTTATTTTCTTTGTCAGTTTCAAAATACGTAAGAGCTAAATCTTAAAAGAGTAGTGACACTGAAATTAAGAAATTAAAATTCGCTCAGGTAGCTTAAAATAATTGGAAATGAGGATTCCAATCGCATCCAACTCTACCATCACACTTTCGCATCACTTTAGTAGCCGTGGCGACAGTACACATGGGAGGGACTGCGGTGTAGTCTCGCAGTAGCTTCGTGCATTCTGTATGAGGCCCACTTGAGGAAGGAGTGAACAGAACTCTGACATTTTTATGCTGTATTTGCCAGGTACTCCTTACGTTAAAATGCACATGTTGAAATGCGAGATATGCGAAAAAAAATACACGGAATTGTACGAAGAAATTGTGATCTACACACCCGTGCGGCAGCCTTAAATCTCTCAAGATACGAACAAAATTTTGTGAATTATGTATAGTTCAATTCTTCGTCTGCCTGCAGTATTGCTATAGTTACGTTTAAACCAGTAAACCCTATGTAACACTAAACTTGTGCTCAGGCGGGCAGTACATTCTCATTTATTACTGCTCAAATCTGGGGAGATCCCAACTTCGATTCTTGGCTCAGAGGCTGACTGCCCTGATTGAGAACTTGCGTAGATTTTGTCATCCACTCTGGGTACCCTGTATGCTGGGATAGTGCCTTGAAAGAGGTCACGACCTTTCCAGCTAATGTGGCTGAACAATATTATTTCAGCAGCTTAGTCAGTAGGCATATAAAGTTCTCTGAACTCAGGCCGCGGTGATACACATGAATGGCAGACTTGGTTATCTACAAAGTTAAAAAGAACTATATCGTATCTACGTGATAAAAATAAATAGTCGCCACTACTAAAAATAAAAACAGCTCGGACACTACACTCAGTCGCCAGTAAGGGGACTTGTAACTGAGCTTTGTACAGGAATGTGGCCGGCTTCGGTACCTCAGTCACGTATTGCACACTGCAGCTAAAGTGCTCGAAAATGGTAATAAAAGGAGCAGTTTCAGAATTTTTTCGCAGTATATTTTTCTCCGAAATGGTATATAGATGTTGACACATGTACAGTTGACTAATTATATATATATATTTTTTTTTCTTTTCTTGTGCTTGAGAGTTATTACTGGATGCATTAATTTAGAATTTTTTGTGCTAAAATAATCAGGTGACAGATATGCATCTTACAAAGGCACGCTGAATGTTTTCTGGTATAAAAATGCCTGTACTTTGAATATTGCAAAGGTGGTAACAGTAAGCGGCTTGGAGGTTATGTCTTGCAAATTAACATAACTGTAATGTGTACCAGTAAACATTATACCCAGATATGTCTCGGAAATTTTTAATTTTTGTCTCTTGCTAGATTCAGCATATATATTGGAGAAGTTTAAGAAAAGTGGTATTGTTAATTTTTGACGGAATTTTGAAATCTTGGAAAGAGAAAGAATCGAAAAAAGAAACAAAAAGGAGAGGGTAACCAGAATTGCAGCATATATCCAGCAGTTCCACAAAGTGTTTATTTAGCTGACAACAGGACTGTGCTGTGTCTGCTGCGGATCAAAGCAATGGCGTGTTACTGTCAACATGCCACTGGCAGTGGAATAACAAACATTGTGGAGAAGCGGTTAGAAATGTACCGCACATTTTAGTATTAGAAATTTTCTGTGCATGAGTAATAAGTGAGGGAGAGAACTGTGTGTGTGTGTGTGTGTGTGTGTGTGTGTGTGTGTGTGTGTGTGTGTAAAGGTTATTAATACTTTTGACCTTACGCACGAGATGCCCCGTGTAGAATTAGTTACATATAAATCTTGATTTATATGGTGGCTGAAAACATCATTGAAAGAAAATTGCCCTGTCGTCTCTGGTCTTTTACAGCAAAATATTCATAGTTCTCGATAATAGACCATATCCACTACTCTGGAAATATTGGCATATGAACACTGGAAAATGTGTTATGAAGGGAAGCTTTTGTGGAATCCAGGGATTCGTTACCGTGTTCACAACAGCCCGATGCTGGCACCTGTCCTCAGCCAAATTACTTCAGTCCATAACACTTCAATCGTAAGTTAAACTTTGATGTCCTGCCATTGGCAACGGCAGTGAGTGCGGGGTCCTTCCCGGCGGTAAAGCGGCCGCGGCAGGCCGTTAACCACCCACCCCTACCTAGAGCCGAGGTTCAAGTATAGAGCAGAACTATACATGTACTCCACCTCTGTGCCTTCATGGCAGGTTGTAGGGTAAAGTTTACCCTTTATTTTTTTATTTATTTATTTTATTATTTATTTATTTTTGGTGCAGCCTTGAGGCTTAAGGCTTCCTGTGCAATCCTATGATGAAGGTGAAGATGATATTATTATTATTTTTGTCCTTTTGCTAGTAATGGAGCACCAGTGGAATGAAATTGACAGGGGAAAACCGAAGTACTCGCGGGAAAAACCTGTCCCAGTGCCACTCTGTCCACCACAAATCCCACATGGACTGACCAGGGATCGAACCGGGGCCTCCGCGGTGGGAGGCCGGTGGCTAACCGCCTGAGCCATGGCACTGCCCAGGCTTACCCATTTACCTTAACCCATTGATACCCAGCTATTTCAATTTCTTCTCTCTTTCCTTTGCCCTTTTTTTTCCCCCCTACAGTCAGTGCTCCCTCTAAACTGCGCTGGTGCGCGGCCACGCAGTAACTGAGATGCTCCCGCGCACAATGAATTGTTGCCGCGCAGCTGCAGTTTTTTTTAATTTTCATTGTAAATATTCTTATTATGCATATTACAAAAAACTCTTAGAGTGCCGCACAGTGGTCAGGTAGTGCAAAAATTTTCTGCTCAGAGCAGTAGCACGACCGCGCAGCTGTAAAAAATTAGAGGGAACATTGTCTACAATCGTTACGTATTTCTTCATTTCTTGTTTATCTTTTCCTGGTTTTCTTTCTTGCGCTGTAATATTCTCCTGAGGACATAAAATCGACAGGCACACTGACGCTTCTTCGCATGGGATGTGTTTGTTCTCACTGTCAGTACTGGCATTGGAATACATAAGAGTGAAACTTCCCAAAAGGAATAACACTAAATTTAAGAAATAAAGTTGCTTTATATAAGGAAAGAGAGACTGGGAACGAAGATTCGAATAGCATCTCCAAAAATCTACCGCAGCACTTTGCATAGTGCTTTTAACTGCCCTGGCTACTTCCCGTATTAGGAAGAGCAAATTCAGTAGTATTTGCGGAGGTTTCTATTGTGTAGGAACCAGTAAAGTTAACCGTTGTTTATGCCCTAGCTATCAACAAGCCGAGTAGCCCCTGTTATCGGGCAGGTCTGCAGAACCAAGCGGGCGGTCCATGTGTCGCCGCCTTTCTCGACTGTGTGCGTTGATAGAACCGATCGTTTGGACAAGGCCACTCGCGCTGCAGTGTCAAGTGCCGCTTGCAAGGCAGTAGAAAACAAGATTCACGACGTAACACTTTACGTTGTTTGTGGTGTTTCTTAGTCCACATTAATTTCAAGTAGGTCACGACAGTTTTCGTTTTTACGTTACCTTCATACTTTATTATCATATTATTCATAATTCATGCAGTAAAATGTGAGCCATACAACCAACCAGAAAACAAACGCCTGGATCAACAGCTTTCAACTATTTCCAGTTAACTGTCGTCCACTTTTGGAATTCTGTTTGTGCGTGTGTGTGTGTGTACTTGCGCGCGCGCGCTTTCAGATGGGAAATTTCAAACGTAAATAAACTCCACTGCCGCCTTTGGTGTTACTCTTGAAGTGTGATTAATCCTGTTATCCTATCAAAATATTAAGATGGCACCAGTTATAAATGTATGAAAACAACCATGGCATCCACTTAAGTGCTTTTAATTGGTGAAAAAAAACTCTTCTAACTTTACCGCTAAACCTCTTCACATTACATTTGAAATACCTGTTGAAGTACGTATGTGTCAAACATAGGTTTACAGTGTCATTTGACATGAAAACTCTGAAATTTGCTAATACGGTGTGTTTGTATGTCTCGTGTGGTACTCACAGCGAACGGCCGTTATTTGAATAAAGAGCTTTAACAGAATAGCTTTTATAATGGAGATGCTGTGCATTTTGTGTGAGATAGAAACTAAATTTTTATGTATTATTTGTATGAACTTTCGGCTCGACAGGCTCGGGATATTATAAAACACAAAGAACAGTATGTACCTACGTGCGGAATGTAACATTGTTTTCTTTCAAGATCTGTGGGACCACAAAGAAGACGAAACTCGAAGCCAGAAACCATAAATATGTGTGACAATGTGTCTAGTGTCAGGATGCGATGGCGGTCGTGATGGGTTCCTTCCCGAAGCATGGTGCCCTACGGTTATAAATGCACCACTAAGCTATTATCTGTGACGTTCTTCCTGTATTCGAAATGTGGGAACGTGGTGAGTAGCTGGTGCAGAGATGTATGCATTTTAGAATTACGTGACGTTGTAGGGCAGTGCCCAAGCATGTTGGTGTAGCGGTTACGGCCTGGAATGCTTTTTTTTTTCGGCTAGGACCCCAGGTGGCTTGATTGAGGTGTTTCGCGTTTTCCCACAGTTCCTTGAAGCAAATGCTGGGATATTACGTCGAATCAGCCACGCCCGTTTTCTTGAAAATCCTTTCAAAATCACTACTCCTCAGTCCTAAGTTTCGACGCTCTGTAGTCTGGGATAATCACATCATGCTAAAAGAAACAAAGTCAATGGAACAAACTCCTTTTTCAGAAGATGACAATTGCCTATAATATAAAGAAGTCTCATAGTTATTTGTACCGCGAAAAATATGGGTTTAACGTGTTACAGAAGAGACTGCTTTCGATTGTATTATATTTGGACATACAAAACAGGAAGTGATAGGAGGGTGGGGAAAACCGCATGCTGTGGAGTTTCGTGATTTGTATTTTTCACGGTTTATTATTACGGTGATAAAATGAAGGAGGATTAGACAACATGATGTGCAGAACGAATGTGGAGTGAAAGAACTTCACACAATATCTAAATCAGAAAATCTGAAGGGAAGCCACAATTAATGACAGGTAGGCATCAGTGGATGCCCGTGACCCGGACAGTAAAGAAATGTGTTGTTTTGGTTTGGATTGGAATCATCCGGATGAGGGTTGGGGCCAGTTTGGGGTATTGCGTAGAATGTAATGAATCTTCAACTTTCATGAAAGGCAGAATATGTCTTGAGCAGCCACGAAACAATAAATTTTCAATAGAAACCTTGCACAGTAGGGTTTGTGATGTAGCAAAGCGGGTAGTTAAACGTATCACGTTGGTTCCATATTTGTTTGAGAAATCTAAACAACAGATCGTCATGCACCTGATAATATTTTGGAACATTCTGTACTCGGCGATGTGCGTGCCAACAGAATGATAATTAGTACCTGCGGCCGAAGTTTTCCCCTTCACCTTTTCCCCCCGTTTTGTTACGACGAGCGTTACAAGCTGCTGAACTGTGAAAATCCGCCCTCTTTACGTCATATTGCAAGCAAAGTAAAACACGTCGTTCTGCTCAAGCCAGTAATATGTTCAACAATGCCGTGATTCAGTCAGAAAATATTCGAGGCATTAAACGATGAAAACTTGGTGGAATACCTTCAGCAGTATCAAGAGATGTTGAATTAAGAACTGGCAAATGGTCCTATTATAACATTACGTAATTATAATGGTGTAATATAAAATTAGGATAATCAACTCAGTAGCGGTGTATGTGACACACGTGGAAAATGAAAGATGAATATGAAGTGTTGGCCTGATAAATTAAAAGTAACAGAATACTGGCGAGCCGGGAGCGCAGAAGGAAGATTAATGTTAGCATTGCGTGGTTCACATCAAATCTCATAAGAATCCTTCAGTTGATTCAAGATTTCTGAGAGGGGAATTGGCACACAGACGTAATGATAACACAGGTCGACACGGTGTATACTTAGCCATTTACAGCGTCATTAAATAAGGCACTTAAAATAAGACTACATAGGGCAGTAATTATCGGAAAATATTAATTCCTGGTTGTAGTGCAACTTTGCTGACGTTTAATCTAGCATAAAGAAATTATTAAATGCATGGCTTACCTGGAGAATCCTTGTGATGGGCAGATATTTCCCTGTTCGAGGGGAAATTGTTGTGAACTCTGGGGCTAGCTGATAGGGCTTCTACGTTATTGTACTTCTGCTGCTTTCATGTAATCGAATAATCTGGAAAAGAAGGGGCTGCTTGGGAAATCTAGGCGTGGATGAGAAAATAATATTAAAATGAACCCTGAAGAAGCAGTTTGTGAGCGTGTGGAGTGGATTCATTTAGTCCAGAGTAGGGACTAGTAGCGGGCTTTTCTGGACGTGGTTTTAATTTAAAAAGGGTAAGTACTGTTTTGATTGACTAAATAATTCCGCAAGAAGGACTGTGATCTGCAGAGTTTTGGCGTGGTAAACTTTTCAGCTCGCGAAGTTGCGAAAAGCGGCTGTCACCTTCGTCCATCTGTCCGTCCGTCACGCGGAACAACTCGGCCACCACTGGACGGATTTTCGTAACGTTTTGTACTGGGGGTTGTAAATCTGTTGAGAACGTTAAAGTTCGTTTAAAATCGAACAAAATAACGGGCACTTTACTGGGAGACCTGTGTACAGTTATGACTGCTGTAGCACAGTTGATAATAATTATTATCGACTGCATTAATTATATTTTATACTGGTCGATAGAAACCCGCCGTATTCTTTCATGCGATTTATGTGATGCATAATTACTGAAAATAGAAACCTGCAATCATAATATTTAATATTTATCATATCTAGGAATATGGGATTAGTAGGTATGTAGACAGATTACGAATATACATACAAATTGTGTGCAAAATGTTGTTTCTAGTCAGAAATAATAAACCATGTAGACGGAGTGAAAATTTGAGTTTATGTATGACCGATAAAGGTAAAATAGACAAAATCATCATGGACATAAAAATAATAAGTTAGTTCAAGGAATATAACAACAAACCATAATGATAATAGTACCGTTGTGTAATCATGTAAATAACAAGAAGTGTAACAACAGTGGGTTAAATAGTATGATCACCTCAGAAGAGTCTAGGATGCAAAGATCCGAAAGCGCTTCGCTGTTACGTTACACGTGTTTTTAATATCTTTTCCCTGAAATATATCCAGAGTCTTAATTAGGGTCCTATGTGGCTGGAACAGTCTTCATTGCACAGTTTGGATGTAAATTAAAATTTCTACTGAAAGATCTTTATCCACGGGAGCAATACGCCTTTAACTAATAACCATCAGTATATTTACAATATTGTACTGTCACACCCAATCAAGTATCTAATACTGACTCTTTATTTGCTACTAAGCAGTTTCGGAAATTGAGGCGTGCCAACTTCAGGCAGTTACTTGTTGCCTTCCCACAGTACCCCTTCTAGTTCTGTGAGGCAGAAAAAACGTTGCTTTTGTAAATTTATATTCTGTATGAAAGGGATTTTCGCCTGACATGGCAAGTCCCAATTGCAGTGACGCATACGCATGGAGTGCTAGATACTTGGTTATACGTGACAATACCATACAGTGAGTTAGTTACATAAACATTATGCGAAGTATAATCGTGAAAATCAACAGTATTTCAAAAGCAACACTTGACTCCACACACATATTTCACGCACGTGATTCGATTAAAACTTTGATGAAAAGAAAAGAAATATGAATTTTTTTTGTGTCTGCGTCTGGCTGTGGACTCGGAAAATGTGCCTGTCGCATTTTTGCGTCAGTAAAATCCTTTTCAATATAAATCTGATAATATAAACATGCGTTTTATGACATTTGTATGCTTAAAGTCTTCTTTGTTTAATGGTATTTGTTGTAGGCCATAGGGGCGTGACTCGCCTCAACAATGGACAGATTTTCTCTGTCATTTTATTGCAGTAATCCCCCTGGTCAACTACTTCACATGCACAGGCATGAAATTAACGGGTAGCCATTATTGATACTATGGGATGCATTTTGTGGTCAGAATGGAAACGTCAATAATTCTTTCTGTTTATCGTTAGTTGTACGGATTGCGTCCATTCTTTATCAAGATTTAGGCTGTGGTTTTATGTGACATAACACAATATTTACATAATGTTGACTGCTATTATTGTTACTACTACTAATAATCATAACAATAATAGTTATTATTATTATAAATATAAAATCAACATTACTGCCGCAAATGGGATCGCATAGCGGCAAAACTGTACTGTTTGCGAAATGCAGGTTCCTAAACTCGGCGGGGAGAAAGCCCTTATGACTAGGGTTTTCATTGTTTTCCTCAGTGCCTTCACACAAATGCCGGAATAGTACGTAGATAGACCACAGCTTCTTCCTTCCCAATCCTTTCCAGTTCTTCAGTAATCCTGCTGTTCGACTCTACATGTAGTCTTAGTTTCTGAGAGCGTCTTTAAATAAACCTCAAACGAGTAATAGCACCTTTACGTAGGAGAGTCGTTCTCTACAAGCTGATAGTCGTTCAGGTCCTCAACAAATGTCCCCACCACCGCCAATGCCTCGCTCCCCTGTCGTCCACACCGATATAGTACACCGACAAGCTATATGTCCGTGCAGCTACCCTTCCGGGCCTGCCTGATCCTGAAGTTGGAGGCAGTTCGAAACTTGGTAGCTTTAGTGACCGTGTTCCAGTTGATAAGGCATAACAACTCAGAAGACTTGAATCTTCATTCATTTCTATGTTCACAATAGCCCACAACTGGCCCCTAACCTGAACCAGATGAATCCCATCTACCCTACGACACCGTTTAAGCCGTCTTTAAGCCGTTTGAACATGCAACGAAGTGTTCTGGTGCAATGTGCAGTGTCAATACCGAGTGAATTTTCGGTGTTCTGCGTCTGTCGCTCTGTCCACTATGAGTTCTGAGACAGGTCAACACCTTAAGGCCTGGTGGATGCTATATATATACTGCCAGGTTTAACATTAAAAAATTCTACATTATGCCCACAGAGTGTATTTGTGTGTATTTTATGGATTTAAGCACAAACAGCGATTATTTACCTCTACAGCATTAACTGAATGGTTCTTATAATCGAAACGGAGAGTGCTTACTGTGCGCTACTAATGCAGCTTTTAGGTATAATTCGGGTTTTTTCGTGCTTAAAGGTTTAAAGATACGCGGCACCTTTGTAAGAACAACAAATGCAGATCAGACATGATTCCTCCGCAATAATGGGCCTTCGTTTCTTGCAATTGCCCATTTTAATCTTTGTATTCATCTTAGTTTTTCTCAGCCCGTCCATACTAGCAACCAGGTACATTCAAGCAGGAAGTTTTTGCCTGCCGCTAGTCCACGTTATACAGCACAAGTTTTAAAGAATATAACACGCTAAAATGTTGAATATGCAGTTTTGAAGACTTCTGAGTATTTGCGCCATGTCGTGTATAGAAGTTTACCAAAGTGTCGGAGAAACGTTACAGAAGAGACTAATCTTCACGTTCTCCGCCGTAAGAATGTCAGATCTCGCATGGGTTAACAAAACGCTTTAAAGCACAGTGGTTCCGATATGAACTTTACAGTTTGCCAACAAAGTGTTGCACTTAACGTTTCTCCTACGATTGTTACAGTAAACAGCGATTATTTTCCCTAAACTGCATTGATCTCTCTGTCTTTGTAATGGAAACATGGGGTGTTGTCTGTGCCGGGAAAATATGAGGGTGATGAAAGGCTAAAGACAACAGTCTAAACCTACGTGGTATGAGAGTTCTTGATGTGCCTCATTATACCATAAGCCCTCAACTGACACACCCGACACGTGCTGTATCTGCAAAGCTGAAGGTTCTGCTCCACGCTCATTCTTTGGATGTTTTACTGTCTATTTTGTGTGTTGTGTGTTTTTGTATTGTTTCTCCTTATGTATACAGCTGTTTCTTTCATATTTGTGTATAGTGTACGGACCACTACCACCGGGTGAAAGCCCAGTTGCAGTTAATAAATATCATATCATATATCAAATATCATACGTTTTTATGTCGTCAATTGATCTGATGGCAGCTACTTGCAGCATTTTGCTGAACTATGACCTGTTTGCAAAGCCAGCGCGGAGGATTTAAGGTTAAAATGTCACTTACAGTTTTCTTTTAGGCAGCACTGAACACGTGTACTAACATCAGGCGGTCCTTAATTCGTCCCTTGGCTTTATTCACGGATGATTCTAAACTTAATACTGTATTCTGTACTACCGTTCTTCTTCTTGGGCTGCTTACAGAGGCCTCTTTATTACTGTTTGTTTCGAAACTCGTTTAAATAAACTCAGTAGGTAACATTATTTAAGTTTATCATCCCGTTGTGTTACAAAATAGAGGAATAAAGAGCCGTCAACACAACTATATCGTCTGTAGTGTAGTAATTGAGATATTAATTAAGAACTGTACTGCAATTGTGCATAAATCTTTTATGCGTTTCTAAAGTATTTTAGCCAGACGATGACCTTTTGTGGTTAAAACACTTTGCAGAATAAATAGTACAAACAGTATAGTTGTGTTGACGGTTCTTTTGCTCTGTTATTCTGTAGGCAAGAGCATGAGTTTTTGAATGTTAAAGCGGATGATGTACGTAATTACCTCTCCGATTTCATGATCTAAAACTTTCAGAGGTTCCGGCGTGTAGGCATATTTATAAGCAGTTTTCATTCATTATACAAGCTCAGACATATCATAAACGGAGGACGTGTAGACTCAGCAGTGTGGGCAGAATGCATTGACACAACGGACGCTAGCGTGCAGCGTGTGGGCAGTCTGGCGTCCTGATATGGGCTGGGCTGACAGTTGGCGCACGGAATGTGATAACTTGCATATTGTTTGTTTAATTATGGCAAGGAGGAAGTTCAGGATGGGGGGGGGGCCCTAGTCAAGACGGGTGGTTAGGATTTTTTTAACGACGCTGTCAGTCGCTCATACTGTGTGGCATCGAATAGCACAGTGGCGGGTGGTGAATTGGAAAGGATCTTGAAGGATGCTGTCACGGCCTATTGTAAGGTATCATTTTGGAGGTACTGAAGGAAGCTTGAAAGATCGAAGTAAATTCGAACAGGGGGCTTTTTGATTACAATTCCGATGCCTTACCGTCTGAGTCAGTTCG
Organism: Coptotermes formosanus; assembly: GCA_013340265.1. Classification (NCBI taxonomy): domain Eukaryota; kingdom Metazoa; phylum Arthropoda; class Insecta; order Blattodea; family Rhinotermitidae; genus Coptotermes; species Coptotermes formosanus. The sequence continues at coordinate 2,241,622 of BLKM01000254.1, read as the reverse complement.
GTGAGTCGGTAGGAGAGAAGTCTGACGTCTGCATTTTGTCACGTACTGATATTTTGTTGGGTGTCTTTCATTTTTGTCAGAAAATTAACAGATTGGAGTTAAATTAGGTTTTCGTGTAAAACAGGGGTTGTAAGTGACCGACTCGTAGCTAAATTAAAATTAATCGATATGTTTTAGAGATCGCTCAAATACGTGGAGTGTTTTAGAAGGTTGCACGTACTGACGAGCTATCACAGCTGCCCCCATTAATCGTTCATCCATGCAGTTTGTGTCAAGAACGAACTGAAGCAGGAAAGAAGTGAAACATGACTAAGAAACCTCACAGTTTGCATAGAGATTAGATTGTCGTAAAACGAAGTTCATATGCGTACCCTTTCACACCCACAGTGTTGTCTGCCGGAAACGGGCGACTGTCGCTTGCAGGTAGCGTTCAAAAGAAATTTGCACTGAGCTACCTGCCGAACGATGTTCAGATCGCCAGGTAGACATGCATTTGACGCAAACGCCTGTGATTTCCCCGAGACGTCACTTAGTACAGCAATCAAGGCTGAGCTGTCGGATTTAGTTACGTAGCGGAGGCTGAAGCGAAATATGGAGACACGATGGTGCAGATAATCACGTGGAGACGCCTGTACTCAAGTTTTATACTCTTATCAAAATTGTGTTTACTTGATAATGCTTGTCATGGCATCAGTAGGCCTATTTGTTAAGTCATTGTTTGAAGCGTTCAGCGACTCGAAAATATAAACAGATGAGACAGCAACAAAATAAAAGACTGAGGCCCGTTGCCGGAGCTGTGCTTTGTGGTGAGATTTAAGGTGACGTCTCTAGTGGTACGTTTTGATTGGTAGATGTTGCGCGAAATATTCGCGAACCTTTATGGGCTTAAACATATGCACTTCCTGCTTATTGCTCCTCGTCTATCCCAACAGCCTAACACCAATTGTCACGAGCAGATCGATTTTGAGCCCGTCTCTCTATTCAGCCCACGTTTGTACACCACAGAACACACCAACAATAACTATGGCAAAGATGTGTGGCCAACTCACGCCAAGGGTTGTCAACTGTCGGTGGCCCGATGACTTCCCCGTAGTCCGACCTTCTTCCCTTGAGCCGATTTTGATTGTTTTTGGTAATGTACATTCCATGAATAATAGAGAAAAAACATAGTCCATCGCAACTAAGTACATTTATTATTGTAGGTAATCGTCGTTCGTACGGTGCAGGTCTCGCCAGTACACCCGACGAGGAGACGGATTATTCAGATTGAGTTTCACACCTTTATTCATCAGTCATTACATTCACTAGCTGAAGCGAGCTCACCTTTCCCATTTGTCACTGATACCTTTACTGGTTATTCTTATACTTTACTCCATGCCGGCTACAACAAGGATTCCTGAATTATTTTCTAAATCTCCCAAACGACTGCCGTCAGTTCGGTAGATCTTCGTATGTATTGCCCTTGCTTTACTACTCCCCCGCCCCCCCTGTTGTCACCACCCACAGGTCCCTTTTATTTTATTTCCTTCTGTCACTCCACCCATATCCTAGCGAAACTAGAAGGTAGGAGGGTCAAAGGGTCCTTTCTCGGGGTGAGGCAGGACACACACACATCCACACATATACAAACAAATGTTTCCCCCAATGTTCGGCTACGTTACATATGGGAAATTTGCTTACAACGTGTTTGGGCCCAAAATGGGCCAACGTCAGGTAATACGTAATATCGAAAAATACTAAGAAGAATTACTGTGTTATAAGTTGTTTGAATTTAAACGATATCTCATTTTACAATTAGGCATTCATACCCACATACATGCATATAACATCAAAGGAACTGAAAGCCTTAAAAGAAGGGGGCTGTGGCAAATATTCGGACAGAAGACCCCTTATGCAGCTTATCTTATCGGTAGAGCAAAAAAACACACGCGCACACGCACACCTCGCAGCATGCTGTAACGAGCTTTGTGTTTGATACTTACCCGGAGATAAGGCTTAAAGCTTTCCGCCTGGATGTACCAGTTGCGATCATTGGTTAAGTCGTTATATCGCGTTCTTTTTGTAACCTAGCAACGGACAAATACCATTGCTTTGCCCCATTTTATCTCGTTGCAGTTCCATGTTAGTTTAATAGTGCGTGTCTGCCGCTCTGTAACGTACAAAATGTTAGGACTTTATTGACTAAATCTTCTTATCGTACGTGGATTCATGCGATAATATTCAGTGACTATGTTGTTTGATTGCTGCACTCTAATGTAAAGAACACAATAAGAAGCTTACAAGAACTTCGCTCGTCTTTAGTCTTCTTGTTCGATTGTGCCCAGTATTACATGACTGCGAATGGGCGGTGTCCGTAACTGCTGTCTGTTCCGTGCAACGACACAGTGGGCAATGTCCCGGTGAAGTGCGTGTTTGGTGCTGAGCGTGGACTGTGATAAACGAGACAATATGCGTAGTGTTTAAGATGAACGGTAACTTGCCATGGAAGGATTAAGATGACAGACACGGCTTTTACAGGTTAGCACGCTTCTTTGCACTTTGTAGCCTGACAGTTCATATGGGTCGCGGGGTGCTTTGCTCAATTACCGATCGACGCAGCATATGCGTCGGCCAATTATGTCCATTCTTGTACAGCTATGTTGGGAGTTTTTTTATTGTTTTTCATAAAAGTTTGCATGAAAAAATTAAACCCTGTAATTTGAAACCGGAGTTTTACAGACTGCACCAGGAATTTAATTGCGGCTTCAATGGGATCAGTCATAATGCATCGCGATCACAAGCATAATCATCGCCATTATGATCATCACTATCATCGTGTCATATATTGGTATTTTTCATGTACATGCCTACATATGTGCTGTCCGACGTACACAATTTACGGCTTTAAGGAAAGGAGTCCTACTTAAGATGCTGATATTCGCTTAGTTAGTCAAGAAGTTCCCCGAATTTTATGTAACCCGTAAGTTTATTACCGTCTTCGCAAGAACCCCCCGCTGGTACTACCCTCATTGAGAAGGACTCAGTACACACCTTTACACCGTAGTTTTGACTGACCGGTTCGGGAATTTTTTCACCAGCTGAATAGCTGTTTAGACTTTCTCTTGAAGAATATTCCTGCACCGTGGAGTTTGGCGCGTCAATGAAAATAAAACTACGAAAAATCCACTGTACTGACGTAACGAAAATCAGTTCCGCGATATCAACATACAAAACCACTGTGCTTTTGGGATTCATTTTAATTTTATTCTCAAATATATTCATGTCTCTCAAGTGAGTTCTTGACTTCACGTTTAACGACTGAAATTAATTATTCAGGATACCACTACACCAGCAATAATAATAATAATAATAATAATACGATGCGTTTAGTGACATAAATCGAGTAGGTTTTCGAGAATACAGTCAGAGGTTTAAAGGGAAGTTAATTGTAAGTGGTCTTTTGAAAGACAGAGGATTAAATAGAAGGATGCAATTATAACTGGTTAGTAACTGACCAACTAACTAACTAACTTCACGGAACAGTGTGATTCTTGAGGCAGTTGCTCCAATAATACAAAATTTACTACGTTTTATACTATTCGAAGGATTATTTTAAAATAGATTACTTTACATTTTAATTTATGGTAGGCCTGCGTAAAAGTAGTCACTATGAATATCACCAAAATTTCTTTCTCCATAGCGACACTGATACGAGTACATGCGCAGGTACTGGTGCTAGACAAGGTTTATTACTGGCCTAGCGTTTGGCGTCTTTTCCAAAGTGTCATTCGATCAGCTACATGTCTCATCGCACACCTGTCTGTTAGACATTATTATTTTACTGGTAAAACGATAGCCTATGATAAAGTGAAGGAAATCTTGTATGACATCAGAAATAGAGGAACGTCTGTGCTGCAGATTGTGCTCCTTAGTTGATGGTCAATTTTCAGTGCATGTAACTTCCAGAGAAAAGAAAGAATGGAAATTAAACCTTATAAAAGAATAGTTCAGTGCATTTCTTCAGGGTTTTTCATATTATTATTAAATTAATTTCCTGGAAATTACGTTAGTCCTCTCGAGTCTCATTAGGAATTCGGCCATCTTTCGGACTGCAATGTGTCTGAGTGTTCCTTAAGTTAAATAAGGTAGCACATTTTTGTATTTTGAAATGAATATTTGAATGGAAAAATCTGAAAAGAGTACATACATATATGTATATGTATGTCGATGTATATTCAGCAGGCATTTTTTCAGTTAAGTAAATATTCAGTGTTGAAGTCATTGATTTGTCTTCGTTGCACATGCACAATACGTTCTTCTCAAAGGGCACAGAGCAAAGGACTGGAGGTAAAAGTGAGTCATCAAACTAGGTATTTTCTCTTTCGTTGAAAGCTATACTACCGAAATATTAAAAGGTACTTATCAGTAAATATCTTGAACCATCCCTAGGTGGAATCTCTTGTAAATATTATGTAAAAACTCGGCTTCTATGCCCTAGAAAATACACTGTGTTTTATTAGAGAGATAGATTGCGTAATGTTTAAGGAAGTAAGTTTATTATTACCCCACGTATCAAAGAAATGCATTAAAGCACTGTATGGGCGAACCGCGGCGGTTTAATCACGAAGACAGTGTGCACATGTTGTGCGTTCTGTTTCCGTGCAAAAAATTTCAACTGGAATTCCAGAGGAATTTAACTAATAGTCGCCAAATTCGTTGTAATTTGCAGAGTTTTTTCCCCCTCTCATTGTTCGGCAGCCCTAGCGGGCCTGGGCCTCCTTATTGCCGAGGCTTCGCGATCACACTCAGACACTCCACAATCTGAAGGACTTCTCTGGGCGAGTACCTAACAACACACAACACTCACAAGAGACAGACATCCATGTCTCCTGTGGGAATCGAACCCGCAGTCCCAGTAATTGATCCACCGCAGACCCACGCCTTAGACCGCGCGGCCACTGGTATCTGCTTACCGAGATTTTAACCCATAAATAAGGCACAGAGAATGAAAAAGACCATTCCAAGGAATTCCATATTTTGCAGATGAGTTCATTGGGATTTTACGTACCACACTGGCCATGACGTTCGTTTGTTGTAGGTACAAAACTCTTGTTTGCTCATAACGTACAGCATGTGCAACACTGCAAGGGCACGATTGTTTGTCATTAAATGTATATCAGTAGGATAATTGAAGTAAGCCGTAAGATAGATAGATGATGTTGAAGGATCCCTTTGTCATGTTGGCAACAGTTGGTAACGTGGGTTTAGAATTTACGCTTAATTAAGAAAATATTCCGAAATTACTTGCTGTCTATGTAGACCGGTATTAAAGTGTAATGGAAGTAATGAATGTTAACAAGGCGCTTAAAATCTGAGGGCGCACTACCAAGGGAATTTAATATCACTGACCGCTACAGCTGAAACTGAACTAAACACAATATGACTGCCTTTGTGTACGATGGATTAGTTCGTAAATTTGCATTTCTTGTGTCGTTATTCACGCGCACTATACTTATGAACTTATGTAAGGCCGAAATTTTGGCAGCGTGACGGCAGGACAGCGGAAGGACGGAATGAAATATTTTTTTAAATTACATGCCCCCGCACACACACACACACACAAAAGGCGGGGACTGTGGTCAGATTCCATTGTTTATGTTCAAGTTATGCAAATTACACGTCATGGAACAATCAGATGGGTGATGAGAAATGAACACAGGTTAAACACAATATAAAGAATGCAGGCATAACGTAGCGTAGTGGCGAATTCGGGTCCTTGCATCCTTGACCTTGTTCAGATGGTCATGTAATTTCATCCATCGCCGTTACGGGTTTTGTTGTTCACAACTGTACATATATTAAAGACTGTCGCCTGTGTTGTTAGGGTATAAAATTATATTTCATGGAAGAACTTACTGTTGCTATGTCTGCAATGATTTTATCCGTATTGAATTTATCGGTCATACATAACCACAGATTTTCAGCCCGTTGAAATTTCTTTTATGTGCTGACTAAACAACAATTTGTAGCTATATTTATGATTAGCTACGCACCAGATTTCCTGTTTCTAGATGCAAGGAATGAATATTAAACCTAGGTGGCAGAAAGCGCCAGATGGAAGGTGGTCGTTGGCGGCAAAGTGCTGTAACACTCCACACGTCACGTATATATGCATTGTGTTTCAGACTCAGGAAAGAAGTGATAGCATTATTTAAGCCTAAGCTATCGTCTGATAATTCTGCATTGTCATGTATAAATTTGGAAGTTTGTCTCAGAATTGTGGAAACGAATATGCAGTACTTAATCTGTATAGCTCGACTGAGAAAGAGATGGTTGGACTTTGCTGTTGTATAGGCATTCAGTCAGCCACATACATACAGAGCCACGGACGAAACTGTTGTCTGCGTTCTTCCTTGCTTACGTTCTTTCGTTATAATTTCCGCTATTTCCGTTGAAATGAAGCGGCGGAGGCCTGAAACTGGCCATCACCTATATCATCCTCCATACGTCTGAATGGTGTTGTTGTACACAGGTACAAAACATGTCCGTGTTTTTCTCTGTTTCAGGAGATGCCGGATGGCGGGCTATGTGACCACGGCCAGCACCAACGAGTCCGATATCGGGGGCCCGGCAGACAAGGAGCTCACGTGGCACAGCCTATGCTTGGTCGTCCTGCTGTGCATCCTCATAACAGTTACAGTGGTGAGTCGACGGATTTAGATTAGATTTGTTTTAGGTGTGTGAACTACGTGCCACAAGGCGGGGA